>JBCAUA010000011.1:124152-136269 GCA_038406235.1 Peronia verruculata | reverse complement strand
TGAGTGAGTGAGTGAGTGAGTGAGTGAGTGAGTGAGTGAGTGAGTGAGTGAGTGAGTGAGTGAGTGAGTGAGTGATTTAGCGAGTGAGTGAATGCGTGATTATCGAGTGATTGGTTGTGACTTTCTCTTGGAGACCAAGTCTGGAATCAATCAATGTAAGAATTTGTGAGCCAGGGAGATCGATTCCAAGAAACAGAACCTAGATCGAGTGAATGTCACTGCAAGTCAAGAATGTGTCCTTAAAATGCCTGTTGCAATTATTTCGATTATTTCCATCATAAACCTATCGTGATGAGATCTGTGAATGTGATACAATTTTACTTCAGCATTAGATTAGGTGATTGTTAGATTTCCAAGACTATTTCAGCTGCAGGACATCTTTCATCTAGAGTTATGACGGAAAAGAGATCATGAACTCTTGTGACATTCAGGTAGTATGATAGATGAATAATAATAAACTTACTTTAGTTCTTTATTTCCGGACATTACAGGTTCCAAAAGCTCTAGAATCTCTTCGTTACCCCAACCCAAATGAGATAGTCGTAATGTGACAGCCTGCCTAATTTCAGATTCCTGGGAAGCATTCAAGACGTCTGGTTGGGTTGTTAGACTTCTCTACTTGTTAGGCTCCCAAATCCTTATCAAAACTGGATCGAGTCTGGAAACGTGTTAACTTTGTCTTCCCGAAAATAAAATGTCGGGACCCGTTAGGAAAATCAAACCTACAGCCGAGTCTGAGCCCGACGGCCCAACCACTGGGCTAAGCCACGAACAATGCACAAAGATGCGCCCACGGTTAATAGCCATTTACGAGGCCTGTATATGACCGGTCATAATAACGGGTCATACCGGTCATGGTCTCATGAATGATTAACCGGTTAAAATGACCGGTGACCGGTTACGTTCTTGGTCATGATCAACCATGAAGTGAGGATAAAGCAGTCATCAGATAACTACACCGGTGTCACTGATCTCAGGAAAACTCCGTCCTTCAGCGACACGCGTTTGTCCCAATAACACCGTTCTCTGCGTATGACCCTTTTTTCAGAAAAAAAAAAACAAAAAAACTCAGCGGTGAGCTATACTCAGTATTTAACCCTAGAAGTGCCGAACGAGCGATACGTTGTCGGTCATGATCAACCATGAAGTGAGAGTAAAGGCGAGTCACCCTTCCCATTCGCCTCCCTGTCCTTACCACGCTCATATCAATTTTTTTTTCAGTTTAAAAAAAAAAAAAAAAGCCACTGATCCAGTAATAATGACACGCAGCTGAGTTGTATTCTCTCTTTAACCCTACTGGTGTCAAAGGGACGATCTGCCGAACGTTTTTTATACTTCGCATATGAATTAAGTTTTAGACAGCCACAAAACGGCAGTACAATATTCGTTTTCACACTTGTATTGACATCTTTTGTCTCACTATTATTTCTTGGACATGAATCCATATCATAGTGGAGACGGTGCTTTCTCTCGCTTCTAGCGCTTTTATGGTTAAGGCCATTAGAGTGATCGAGTTCGAGGCGCCCGGCGCAGTTTTGTTTTACATGCTTCTATCAACTGCTTCTATGAATAAACGACTGAAACAGAGCATAGTGCATTTCCCAAATTCCCACGGTGTCTAGACAAAAAAAAAAAAAAGCTAAAGTCACACGAAACCGACTATTGCAATTTTCTCCCTACCTTCACCCACCCCACAGCTCTACCGCCGGTGTCAAAGTTTGACACAGGGAAAGACTTTCTAAAAGTAGTAACTGGTAAGGTGATCGCCAGTTTATTGGTCAAATTAAAATTTTAATTAATGAGAGTTATAAGGTAATATTTGGTATACGACTTCACTAGAATTCGACGCCCGATCGATCTGCAAAGTCAGATTTGTGAAATATTGAGTTTCACACCCCAAGACTTTCCTGATCTAACTTTCCGGGCAAAGGACAAGTGAGCGAAACTCAAGCTGTTTGTGGGACTCTTTGGGTGGCTTTTTTTTTTTTTTTGTTGGTTTCAATAGACAAAGGTCAAGGCCACAGTCATAACTGGTGTGACGTCACATATATGCCAAAGAGGAAGATATTTAACCGATACAATAACCGGTGACCTACGGTCGTGGGGTTGGTTAACCGGTTAACCGTCGGTCACGAACATTGCCGGTCATGCACAGGCCTATCATTTACTACTGCGCAGAAAGTGTTGTTAGCTCTAATTTATACACACACACACACACACACACACACACACACACAAACGTGCGCAACCAGTGCTGAGGATTATAAATATACGATGAAGGGGCGTGCACAGAAACTTGAGAAAATTTCACCAGCCCAAGTTCTGACGGGAACAGAGTACCGGGCACCATCAACAGCTGTACATGAACACAGTTACACCAGTTCTTCTTTCTTGGTGATTGCCGCACTGGGGAGACAAACGTGTAAATGAGAGTGAGTCGTTGTGATTCATGATGTAGAGATTAGAAATGGATTTAAAATTGCAGATTTTATCTTTAATTCTTTTAAAGGGCCTCTAAATCCCTGTTGCTTTTAATCTAGGCGTTTAGAAACTAGGCCAATTAGTTTAGTTTAATTTCTTTTTGAAATTAATAGCTTTGCATCATTGACATCTTTAATACTTTGATGTCATTATGATATGCTAGATCTAGAGTCTAGATCTAGATAGATCTATAGCCTGTGGGCTGCTGGGAGGTAACTTCCCCCCTCCCCCCGGGATTTTTCGCAACCATGATTCTCTGAAAGGGTATACCTTGAGGACCTCAAAAAAAAAAAAGTTTGCACAAAAATGTTGGCAATCTACCGAGTTATCGCCCTTGATTGTCACAAAAGTAAGGAAACACCAGTTTGTTTTTTTGTTTTTGGATTCTCTGAACAGTCAAAAATGTGTACTTTCAGATGAGCTAAAACTAGATACTGTAAGACAGATGTAAATGTTGTAAAAACTTTTGTTGTTGTTGTTGTTTGTAATTAATTACAAGGAGCAAAGAGGAAGAAAAAAAAATAAAATTCAATATATATATATGTTTGTTTTTTTGTTTTTTTTTTACTTTTGGTTCCCTAGAACAGCCAAACATGTGTACTTTCGGATAAAATTGAATGTTCTGGGCCAGATATAGGTGTCTTGATAAATATTTTGTTGGAAACATGATAAACAAGCTGACTTCAATATTGACTTTTCAAACTTCATGTGGATACTGCCAAGATCTGAAATGATCAGCGATGGTCAGAGTGTTCCCGGATGGAATGGATGGATGTCAAATGAGTCCAGCACTGAATCAGATACTATCTGCTCAACTGTAGATTACATGGAGCCTCTGAGTCAACCAATCACAGAATATTCAACAATACAGGAGGTAGTGAAAATTTCACAAGAGGCAAACAAAGCAGTTGGTCAAAACTTCACTTTTATCACATATTATCTGGCTGTAGCAAAGATGGCATATTATTATTCTCTTGTGTGGCAGAGCAAGCTTCTCTATAATGATGTGATCATTCACCACTGTGTGCATATTTGAAAGCAACAGGCAAAATGATGTGTGGAAGTGGATTCGAAGAGGTAGTAATAGACTCCAAAATCTGTGCCAGTGGGTCTATTGAAAAGGTGATGAAAAGTAAACATTACAACAGATCACTCAGAGTGCACAAAGTTGTTCTCGAGGCTTTGGAGCGGTTTTTATTCAATACTTTTCAGCATCATGAACAGATTGGCTCATTAGTTGAAATGGTACAGGAGGAATTCTTTCTAATTCAAACAAGGCAGTCTGTGATGAACATACAAGCTCATTTAAAGAAGTTGCTGAATGCTATTTTCAGTTCAAACAGGATGTTCGTCACGGGAAACTGGGCAAAACTGCATGTACATGGATGCAGTATGGAAAGTCCCCAACTGTCTTACAAAGAGAAATGACTTCGACCTGCATATCACTTGCCTTGAGCAGATGTGTCCCCTTTTCTTTAGCATGGACCACCAGAACTATGCTAGGTACCTCACTGTATACATCATTCTTCTACTGAACCTGAATGACTCTCACCCTGGTGCAGAAGAACTTATTTGAGTCAAGGGTTTCAGTATGTGC
Source organism: Peronia verruculata (assembly GCA_038406235.1). Lineage (NCBI taxonomy): Eukaryota > Metazoa > Mollusca > Gastropoda > Systellommatophora > Onchidiidae > Peronia > Peronia verruculata. The sequence continues at coordinate 132,191 of JBCAUA010000011.1, read as the reverse complement.
AGGTCACCGTGGAAGGGGCAAGAAATGTTAACAATCGAGCAAAACATCAACCGTCAAGCCAAATTAATGCAAGGGTGGCATTGTGGGATTCAGTCAAAATGTAGATGCGGACTACAAATGGTGTATCACACGACACAAAAGGGCTAGTCTTGTTACTGCGCTGTTGGAAGAATCTGGATGAGGCTCCAAAGATCATGCACATAAAGACAGCCAGCAATCACAAATGAGACAATCAGAGCGGAGTGTGAAAAGTGTTAAGCAATCATTTGAATCATTCATCAACCCATTTGATATTATTGGAAATGACAAGCTGATTTCACTGTCTTCATGAATGGAACCACAGAAAAAGTAGCAGCAGACCTCTTGTCAATTGAGAAAGATGCCAAACAGCTATATGAAAATTTTGTTAGGACAATACTTACACTGATTGAAAAAGCTGAGAGTTTTCACGTACCTCTCAAAAGAAACAAGAAAATGACATTTGCTAAACAGCAAAAGACAGCTAAGTTGAAATCATCGAAGAAAAAGGAAGTGAAAATAACAGCACAGAGAAACATGTTTGGGGAGTTTCTCATGTTATCAGCTGAAAATGATCTGGACCTCAAAAAGGTGATGGAATATCCTCTAGGACCGGTGCCTTGAGCACTAACCACCCCAGATGGATTTCCTATCAAAACCAACAAAGCAGTGCTGATGCACAAACTAGAAGATGCATCAGCTCTTCAAAGCCTAGCCATAGACCAAGAATACATCCACATTATAGATGGGAATGCTTTCTGTCATGCTCTGCATGTATCTGATCTACCAGACACATTTGGTGACTGGGCCAGCAGAATATTTTGTGCTCTCCCCAAAGTGGACAAGGTCCATGTCCTTACAGATAACTACAGAGACGATTCCATCGATTCTCTGGAACGTTTTCTAAGGGGGGAGTCTCAGACATTCACAGTGCGAGGCTCTTCTACAAAAGTTCCAAAAGATTGGAAAATGTTTCTCATGAATGATGAAAACAAAAAGCAGCTTACATAGTTAGCACTCCATGTGTGGCAGCAAGATTGCTATGCCATGATGTTGCTGAACAGAGAATTATGCTCATCAGCTGTGGTGGAAAGACCACACACTCAAGACCTGTGCCAGACTAAGCGTCCGCCATGAGGAGGCAGACACATTGCCGATCTTGCATGCCATTTACTCTGAGGTCTTTGAACAGATGCTTGCAAAGGTGATTTTTGCAGACGGATCCAAGAACGACAAAGCCGTCAGCGCTGGATGATTATCTGTCCCGGGGAACAAATGCTGTGGCCTCAACACCAAACTCCTCTATACTCGGGGATGAGGCTGAAGCCATCGATATGGCTTTAAGACACCATTTGTAGGTCCACACAAAACAATTTTCTGATCTTCTCAGACTTCCTGCCTCTACTCCAGGTCTGAATAACCCCACTTTTAGGAATATAGAGTAACTGACTCCTTGCAACGTATTCAAAGTCTTTTCAGCAAGGGTGGCGTGGATTAGCGGTCTGCTGGGTACCGAGTCACGTGGGAATTACAGGAAATGAGGCAGCAGATTCCATCGCCAAGGTCGGTTTGATTCTAGGTCCTTTGGATGAAGGAGTCCCTCAGGCTGATCACCAACGAGTGCATCAAAACGCGATGGCGACAGCGATGGAATCAACAGACTGCAAACAAACTCTACTCTATCCAATCAGACCTTGGATCTTAGCCAGGGTCTGTTCAGCAGCGAAGATGAGACCAGACGGTCCTCAACCGCCTGCGTTGGGGTCATTCTCACCTCACTCACTCTTTACTTTTCAGAAGGGAAATGCCCCCACAGCGTGTGGTTTGTGACTGTCAACTGATAGTCGCACACATACTAATCGACTACGCCGACTTCCGAGATGCTCGAGGAGCCTACTTCTCCAGTCGCTCTCGAAGGACCTCAGGACGCTGAAAAATTGCTTGCATCCATCCTTTTAGTTCTGCTGTACAATATTTGATTACCCAACTTTATATACACATTTTGAATTTGAAATCCTTTCATAACGCGTTGTCCGTTTAGGGCTACATTTTATATACCTTGATCTCTTACCGTGTAAACGTACCCACCGTGTTAAGCACAATATAGCCGTTATCATGCTAATGTGCTGTTAAACCCCAACATTAACAAACAAACAAACAAGATGGCCAGCCTGAGGTAATTCAGTTATGGAAAATTTCAATTTCACAATACAATTATTCATGATTATTCACTAACACACTAAAATGTAGCATGTTGAACTGAGCCTAAATAAATACATGTATTTTATAATCACGGCCTTGCCCTCCTTTTCCCCCTTGTTCTTACCTATAGCAAAAGTGGAGAAGGGCATTTTGTTTGAGTTTTATTGCTTTTAGAAAAGTCTCATTCCTAAGTTGAAGCTAGTAATACTACTGAAGCATCATAATAGCTTACAAAATAACTGTTTAATATTATCGCCAATGTGCAATAAATTATTCTTTCTCTAAAAACTTAATGCTGCAGTACATGATTTTTACTATATTATTATGAACTACTTTTTTCTTATCCCCAGCCACGTCCCCCTCCCCTGCAACCGCCTTCCCCTCCCCTACACCCCTCTCCAACTCTCGGACCCTCCTCCCCTCCCCCCGTCTCAACCAACCCGCTTATCTTCCTGCTGAATTCAGTTGTATGCAATGATATACATAGTGAATAATGTCCTGTCACCCATTCCCAGCAACAGATTTGAGTCTGACAGTGTTTTGAGGCAAAGAGAGAAATATATCAGACTTCATCAAGTAGAGCACGGAAATTGACAGCACACTATTATTACTTCTATCCACTTTGTGTAGTATTTTTAGTGGCACTTTGTTACAAGACCTTATGTTTTTGCATTTCATATGTGGCAAGACTGACGACAAAATCTTCATCATAGACGCAAACAATGCTGGGTCACGTGAGGCAACAACAGGAGGCAACTGTATCATTCTCTTTGGTTCTTGTGTCGCTTATTTACCTGAGCCTAAGCCAAAGCATTGCCAAGGAAAGTCAGCATGCGATGTTTCCACCCTCAGCAGCAGACAAACTTCTTCTTATTTCTTTTGATGGGTTTCGATGGAATTATCTCAATGGTCGAACTAAAACTCCGAACTTCGACGCAATTAAGGTGGCAGGAGTTCATGCCAGAAGAGGGCTCAAAAATGCTTATCTCTCGAACACTTTGCCAAATCATTTCACACTTGTCACAGGCCTTTATGTAGAAAGTCATGGTATTGTGGACAACTTCATGTTCGATCCACTCATGAATCAGACTTTCATTCCCAAATTCTATGATAAGAATTCTTATAATCATCCAGACTGGCATAATACAGTTGGAGAGCCAATATGGATCAGCAATCAAATTCAGAAAGAAAACGGTCGTAGTGGAGTTATTATGTGGATGGGTGGTGAAACAGACATCAAAGGGATACGTCCCAGTAGACATATGGGTCATGATGATGATGTATTAGACAAGTATAAAGTGGACACCATGATAAAATGGTTTACTGATCCAGCAGAACCTATTAATTTGGGCATTATGTACATCCATCAGCCAGATATCGATGGACACAAGTATGGACCTGAATCAGAGGAAGTTACTCAGAGAATTGGAGAAATGGATACTGTTGTTGGATATTTACTTGAATCACTTAAGGCTAATAATCTCTCACAAACAATGAATGTCATCATCACTAGTGACCATGGCTTTGTTGAAGTTAGTAAGGACAGGCTGATCATACTGGACGACATCATAGAGCCACAAATCTACAGGCATACATCTTTTATTCCTGGGCCTATTGCAGGCATCATCCCTAATGAAGGTAAATTGCACTGAAAATTTTAACTGATAATGTACACCAAACCTAGATAATGTTACTTCCATTAGTATTTGTAGTGAGAAAAGTGTGTGTTATCTCTTCTTGTCTATAAATTATAGGTATCTGGCTAACTGTTACCTGTTCCTTAAGATCTGAGGATGTCGTAGAGATCCTTCAAAGATTCCTGGCCATTCTGGACTGTTGTCTTCCCCTCTCTTCCTCTGTCTTCCTCTTCTGCAATTGCCTCTCACTATGCCTTGTAAAATAATTTTTGCAAGGCTGAGAGCGGGGAAGCATTATCTGACCTCTTAATCTTCACTCATCGGGAAACATGGCCGCACCTCTCAATATTCGTTTTTTCACTGAAGTGAGAAAATTCTTGTCAGGTCCTATAGCTCACTGGATCTTCTTGCAACCTCTTCACTGCATGGTCTCCGTAGTATATTCCAAGAACTTTTCTATAGCAACTCATTTCTGTCGCAAGAATCGGTCTTTTTAAAATCTTCATTGAGCGTCCAGGTTACACAGGAATAGGATAGCTCAAGTGAGAACATGAGGTGGGATCCTTGAATGTAGGCTTGATGTTTTTGTCTTTACATATAGACTATAGCCTTGCTAGTCTTGTTGCTTGACAATCCTTCCAAAATTTTCGGTTCGGTACCTTTATGCATGATGGTTGTGTGCCATGTCCGTCCAGCCATAGTTCCCTTTTCTCTGTGAGGCATTATCCTGTTTTATTCTCAGCTCCTAATGATATTCCTTGTTTATGATAGGACTTTTAAAAAAAAAAAAAAACACTTGGTATACATTTTTGGTGTCTTTTTTTCTGTATTATCACTAGTTTTGAGAAATGTTGTTCTAAAACACCCACCCATTTTTCTCATCTATTATTCATGTTTTACATAAATTTACTTTTATTTAGGATAGGCTTTAGTCCTTTATCACACGTTCTGTCGCAGGTGGTAAATACTTGTAAAATCAAAATATCTCCTGAATTATTTTTGTAGTAACTTGATATAATTATGCTGCCAACATTAGTGGGCCTATTTATATTTTTTGAGGAAGTGGACCATCTATAACAAAAAATATGTATACTGAGGTGTGACTTTACACGTACTGGCTGAAATGTTGTGATAGTTAATTGTAGAAGGCTCATACATTTTCAGTTATGTTCTGAATTCTTGTCTTATGCATTTTTCACCGAACACTTTGCTTGTTTATAGGCAAAGAGGAGACGATCTATAACAAGATGAAGAAAGCCAGCAAAGAGTCTGGACATTTTGTTGTGTACAAGAAATCTGATATTCCAGCAAGGTTCCACTATAAGAATCACAGACGTGTACCTCCATTGTTTGTCATGGCTGAAATTGGATATACAATCATTCAGAAATCGATGGATGCAGACGCATTCTGGCTTGGTAAGAAATATTACCATAATGAATTATTTGGTTAAAGCGATAGACTAGCACAGAAATTTAGATATACTAGATATACATTACGTTGTTTCCATTTAAAATTTGTAAATTATTTAGTGTTTAAGGGGGGAAAAGAGAGAGAGAGGGAGAGAGAGTCGTCGTGGCATATTTTGAATTAAATGGAGCAAACATTCCTCTGATTTGACCCTGTGGGGCAAGAAGAATAGGATTGAATCCCAAATATCTCGAGAAAAAATAAACTTATTGATCTATATATATTATTAAATAAATACAAGATATGGGCTACACACAGATAACTAAGTATGGGCTGTCTTTGAGGGACGTACGTTTTAAAATAATGTTTTCCATTATTTATCAATCTTTGTCTGGGTCTCCTTTATTTTATCGACAAAAGAAGTCATCACTCCACCCCCACTCCACCCCCTACACACGCGTGCGCACATGATGGACATGCAGCACAAATGCCAATCGCTAAAGCTGTAATATATTGAGGAAAGTAGCCAGGATAATTATATTGTTGTTATTAGGATACTGGCATAGAGTGCAGAGAATAGAGTATTGCAACATTTAGCGATGTAATGTACAGAGGAAAACTAAAATGGAGTGACAATAATTAGGAAAAAGGCAAGCAATACTAAAATCTGATTAAAATGATGAAATCATACAACTGCATTTCACTCCCAGTGCCTTTTTCAGATGCGAATGAACTGTTTTTAACATGTACCTACGTCAGATCTTCTTGTCATGAAAAAAAAAAAACATTATATAATTATTGATGGTTTAACCACATCATTTCCAGCTGGCAATCATGGATATGACACCATGTATGATGACATGCGCCCATTCTTCATGGCTTTCGGTCCATCTTTCAAAAGAAATGTTTCTGTGGAGGAATTTGACAATGTTGATGTGTATCCTCTCATGTGTCATCTACTTCAACTTCGGCCTGCAGCAAACAATGGCAGCATGGCAATAGTTTCTCAGCTGCTGCAAGAGCAAAATGAGGGATCTCTTGGTTTTTGTAAGTACATGTACCTTGTTCAATGTTAAAGGAAAAAAAAAAAAGAAGAAAAAGAAAAGGTATTTGAACAACGACATAACTTCTATATTGGTTGACCAGCAGATGCATAATGATTAAAGAGGGAATAAGACAGGATCGCACAGTGGTCTTCGCTTTAAGAGCCTTCGGCCTCTGAGTGAGAATCTGATTCTGTTACGTAACCGATACTGCCTAAGAATTCGCACCCAAGTCAATGACGCATAAATAATCAGGGTATAATTTTATATCAAATTGTTCACTTGAGGGAAATACTCAGCATTACTAGAGCATGAACTTGTGTCAGGAGGAGATAGAAGAAACACATACGAGGAAGGATGCTCATGCGGGATGTATGACTGCATCCATACATAGATTAGACTGTGACCTTGTCATGGATACTGCCGGTGATTCTTTGTTTACGCCTTTCAACTCCTCTTGGTGGTTATCTCCGCAGATATGTAAATGGTATAAAGAGGAGTAAGTTTAGCCTTCTGGCTGGCAGTTAGATAACTACCCGCAGGAGATTGGAAAGCGTAATTTATATCCTACGGGCCAGAGATAACCACCCCCAGGAGAAAACGTGTATAAAGAACGTGACGTAAATCTAACGCTCCAGTGTTTTCAAAAAACGGTTATTAAGTTAAAGAACCCTTGTTAGTTTCAGAATTGGATGAAGAATGGGCGGAGACTGGCAAAATTTCAAAATTCCAAATTCCTACCCACAAAAATCCATCAATCGGACTAAAAAAGCAGAGCGTGCACCTTAAAGCCGAGATAATCCACTTTCTTGAGACTGAAAAGCTATGTACATGCAATAAGCAATACGTTGAAAACCCTTTGGCAGTTAAAAATCGATAAAGGGCGATTTCTGAGCGCCTCTGTCCGGGCAAAACTTCCAAATTCCAAATTTCTACCCCCTAAAGTTCTCACCACCCCCACCCCCACCCCCTTTCCGCTGGGACCGGGGGAATATAAGAAGATTCTCTGCTCCCACCGGTGGTGGAAGCCCGCCGTCGGTGGAATGTCTCTCATGGAATGCTATTGTCAATGTTCCATGGGCGACATAATTATCTTCTCTCTCCTTGCTCCTGTCCGGCTTGCTTTCCTACTTGATCGGCCTTTTTGACGTGTAAACGTATTTTGCCCATGTTTGGCACAATGTAGTCGTGATCGTGCTAAGTGCCGTTAAACCCCAACACAAGTAAACAAACAAACTCACAAAAAATCAGGCGGGCACTTAAAAACCGAAATAATCCTAATTTCTTTGGGTTGAAAAGTTGCAAGGCAGATAACCGCCGAGATAATCGCCATAAAGAGTGTTGAAAAGTAAAAGTAGGTAGAAGCTGTGTGGGTAGGCACCTGCTGCTCGGCGAAATATTCACGTCGGTGAACTCGTGAGTTCGAATTTTGGATTCTAGATCGGGGGATGGGAAGGATGCTAAGATTAGAACCTGGATTAAATTCATTTATTTACAGTTACTCAAAAGTTCCCTGGCTTTTGGGGTAGGGGAATCCCGACATCTATCCTTCTCCAAAAAGAGTCAATATTTTTCTGAGGCCTCCTATGTGCGTTACGCTCGTAAAAGAACTCTTGGCAGTTAAAAATCAGAATAAGAGTAGGCGGAGACGCCACCGTCCAAGCAATCTGTTCAAGTTCCAAATTTCTAACACCCCCCCCCACACACACACACACTCCCCCACAAATTCTT
>JBCAUA010000011.1:70705-82962 GCA_038406235.1 Peronia verruculata | reverse complement strand
AATACTTACCGATCGATCTTTAGATTGAAACAAACATCCGCAAATGCGGGAAAAAATGCACTTTCTTGTGGTATGAGTTTCGATGATAAGCTGTCTACACAAACAAATCAATCGTGATGTGAATAAAAAACTTACTGAGATTATATTTTAATCCTGATTAAACCAAAAAATGGGCCCCGGTCAAGCCCGCCTAGGGTATCAAATTACAGGGTCTTGCCAGCGCGCAGGTAGCTATTGTGTTGAGGATAATAAAAGAGCAACAAACCTCACGGTCGCTCCTTGCCTGCAGTTCAGACTTTTTGGCCACATTTTCATAGGCAAAAAACAGCCGTGTGTTATTTTTCCCCTTAAGTCTTCATATGTCTCCACAATAATTAGTCATCGCAAGCCACATTATCTCAAATGTATTTCTACCCAATATTCTGTAATTCCTAGAACACACTACCAGCTCTTATCCACCTTCATAATAATGTCTTCTTTATTAAATTTTTATTTTATTTTATTTCCATCTCAGTGATCCATGTTTATGACAATGGGTGACTATATTGTCTATTTTCTCTTTAAGAAACATGAAACCTCTGATCCAATCCATCCCTTTTCTCTCATGATAGTACCTGTACACATTCTAAAATAGTTATTACAAAAGCCCTTAAAATGAAACTTATGTTGTTATAAAATAATCTTTTGGAACAGTCAGTTTGTTAATAATTTGTCATGCTTAATATGAAATAAAGCTATGGGTTGATACAAAACCTACCCTTTCACTTCTCCGATTGCACTTTTCTTTCATATTTAGGTGTAAACAAGATCAAGCTCAGGTAACTGATGAATTTCTTTAAAGAAATCATCTGTGAGCACGTCAAGTATTCACAATGTGTTGTACTGCCCAGCACTAGATCCATGACACAATAAGAAAGATAAGGCCTCCATCATGCACCTACCCTCTCCTATTTCATACCTCACCCATCACTCATAGCCCCGATCGAATCTGACATACCATGTGGGGGTGGTGTGACATATTTCATGCGTGGGCAAGGCTATTACAATTCTGTCACTATTTATAGCTATAAAACCTAGGTATCGGAGAATGGACAGACCTTTGTCTTTTCAATTATACACACTTGCAGGCATTTGGTCAGCCAGACCAATCGTACTTGTCACTGTTACATGCAGTATTGATTGATTGACAGGCTTTCTTCAGTTTCATACTGAAAACAGTGTAGATCTACAAACATAATACTTAAAATTGAGTATGAATCTAGTTTAGACCTAAATTTTGGAACTACTGGTGAATTCATTAAAACCAAGTATGTTCAACCATATGCCATAAGAGAACAGATTTGAGGCTTCAGTTCAACAGACACTGATTCATGAAGTTAATCAATGTTTAATGAAAATGTCTGATATCTGCAGAGAGTGTGACATTACAAACTCAACTTTGTCTACAATCTTGAAGAACAGAGCCCCAATCAAACAATTCCGTCTCTTCCATGGGAAGTAATAATGTTATCAACCCATGGACATACTATTAATTATAGTAGAAGGGGGCAGGGAAAGCAATCAGGAGAAAATTACTTGGTATAAAAAAAGTTAATAAAAATAAAATTGTCTTGACTGGATTCAAGTATATCTTCACTCTGCAATTTTCACAGATTGAACAAAATACACTCATAACATTTGTGAGAAAATAACTCTCCAAAAAGGGAAACATTTTTTTTTTTTTGGTTATATTGATACATATTGTACAAATGTATTTCGCATCTCTACCATTACCATAAATTTGTTCTCATCTGGTATTCAAATAGGCCCTAAATAGATATATAAGATGATAACAGTAAAAGATACAGAACATTCTGCTACATCATCATGATGCTTACTCATTGTATCCACAAATGTAATCACAGGATACCCACATTACAATATGCCTGAGGTATAATGAAACTGAAGACTTGGTTTGGCTATTCACATAAATCTGTTTTTACTGTTGATCTTACCAACCTGAGTTTTAATTTCAATACGAGGATTGTTAAGTTTTGCTGCTGATGTAAAACAGGCATAATGAACATGAGGAAATCTGACAAACTTCTAAATTACTGTCAGTAATGTCAGCTGACAGTCTCCAGTCCCTTTCTCTTTGTTGTCGCTGCTGGATTCTCTTTGGTAGATGTGGAGAGCCATGCCTCAGGTCTGTCAATCCACAACTGGTATCTTTTCCTCCACATGAACCGCTTTATTGTTCCACAGAGCAGGCATGTCACAATTGTGTGCTTTTCATTTTTACCTGTAAAATGTATCGAAAGGATAAGGACTGATCCAGTCAGTAAATTAGCTTTAGGTGTGAGGGATGATATTTCAAGTAGGGATTAAGTCTGGTTTCAGGTGACCAATATTCTACTGTTCTTGTTAAATTGATAAGGAATTGAGCACCTAATAATAGGCACACACCTTTAATTATATCTTGCCAGGAAGCTGGTAAGGTCTGTCAGTGTCTTCTTTGGGTTTGTCCTGATAATAATGAGGTCGTCAAGCACTTAAAACATTCATGTACTGCACAGGAATAAAAATAATAAAATGTTGTAAAAATGCTTTCTTTAATTACTGCAGATGCAAACACACACAAACTATGTTATACAGTGTAAGATAAATGAAAACCACTAAGTCCTTTTAATAATATTTAGACATTCAGAATAGATATAACAAGTGCAGGAATTTTATGGTCTCAAAATACTGATATGAGCTGTTTTGTTTCATAATAAAATATCTAAAAGAGAAAAAGAATGACTTATGTATACACTTGTAGACAGTTTCTTGTCAGTGACATGGTACTGTCAGACAGTGCATTACAAATATTAAGCATCATTCAAGGAAAAAAAAAAAATCACTGATGGAGACTGGATTAAGGTACATTCATAATACTTCATCTTCTTAACTCACTTCTGAATCTGATCCGAGATGTTTGTCCTGAGACAAGCACTATGTTGCACTTCTTGCAAAAGGTTCTCTTTATGTGAGGATGGCTGAGGAGAAAAAAATGTACAAAGTGCTGTAGCAGTAACAAACAAAAATCCATTGTGGTGTCTACAATAAATCATTATGCTGATAAAATAACTTCATCACAAATAATATGAAAATGAAATAATACATGCATACAATGACAAACAGAATGACTTGACTTATATTCAGAGCCAAAATAATTTAATGATGATTCTTATTGTTATAGCTTTCGCTTTTTTTTTGCTTTTTTTTTTTTTTTGGGTAGTTACATGTGAACTTTCAACAATCATCAAATAATTTCAGCAGTGCCCAGAAATGACTTTCAAAATCATTTTTGAATGATGTGAGCTACAAGAATAAAATATACTCCTGCTATTACAGTAATAGTATATTTTTATCTATGTTAAGGATTTGAAGCTTTTCCACAGTATTGTAAAAAATTTACAGTAAGCCTACCACCATTCACACATATTAACAGTGCTAAATTACATCAACATTCTCCTTATGTCGACATACCATTTGAGTCCCAGTTTATCTCTGTTACATGTGTATTTCTAACAATTAAAATCTCTCTGCATCAAAATTACTTTGCTATCATTCCTCTGACAGCGACACACCCAGTAGTTTTTTTTCCCTATATTCTTAGTGTACACAGCATAAAGTCTCGGTCTCACCGACAGTAGTTCATTGTAAAGGTAAATGAGGGAAATCAATATTTATATTTTTATGTTATCTAATTTGCTAGAAAACTGAGAACTCCAATTAGTTACACACACACACACACACACACAACTTCATACGAGTCGAACCCTGATGAGTCGAACTTTAGACAAGTTGATCTTTTTTTATGGATTAGATACTGTTGCTTCTTTACTTCATTATAAAGCCAACTGATGAAAAGACACTGACTCATCCATATTCACTGACAATTTATCTATTTCTCCTGTTCCCATCCTTATAAGATCAAAGGAAAAAGAAGTGTTTGAGTCAATGTAACGTACTGGTAATAAATCCCGGATTCTGCAGCACTCCTAAACACATTTAAGTCTCTCCCATCACACAGTAGTATAACTATAGCTGTAAAAATGACACACTAAACTGAACAGTGAACTAAATCCTTCCTCAGAAAAATATGATCCGAGGCCGTCCCAAATTGTCTTCTCCTCCGTTTCACACCCATCCACAATCTCCCCCACCTAGCCTAGCCACCGATGCCTCAAAATCACATCTCATCCCCCTCCCCCCCCAACCTCCATCCCTCAAGATTGCAAAACTGTGATGCAGATTCATGTAAGTGGGTAGGAAATGTGATGTCAATGATCGTCTTTGATGTTCACACATGGACATAACCATGGCCCCGGAAGTCAGCCCTTGTTCTTCTCACCACACCAAATCTGATGGCCACACACTGTGGGTGGCAAGGAAATGTGAAAAACAAAAGATCCCTCCATCCTTCCCTGTTCACTTTCAACTTTTGGTTTTGCTGATTTGATCAAATTATCTCTTCCCTAAGCTCTTGCAGTGCAAATGAGAACAGTGAGTTGCTGCACCCTCCCTGCCTGCAGATTGACTCATCACATGTAATGTTTATCATATTGAAAAAGGCACAGTAAAGCACAATACACATATAGTGTTTTATAACATGAAGTGTGGGGTTGGAGGGAGAAGATCAATGATCAGTTGAATGCTCAGGAGGCAGAGTTGGGAGCGGTGAACATCGTCAGGTTAAATGACATGTAATTCATATAGCCGACGACAACAGGTATTGATCAGTTGTTATAAAATCAGCCAAGGGCTAGATAGATCTCACCAAAAATAAACGGGAGAGATAAAGTTTGATGAGCCGAACTACAAATGAGTTGATCTTATTTTTACTTCCTAACCAACATCCACTCTTCTGTACATTTGTTTTCATTCTATTGAGGAAAGCTTCAATGCAACCTCTCCTCTACCATACCACAAAAATACATAAACATAACTTAACTAAACTACATGTACTAACTAAACACACTCTTTACAGTCAGACCTACATTCGAATGACATGTTTCTCAGCCACAGTCCGCATTGTCGAGATGTAGTATTTGCAGAGATTGTAATTGCCTGGATCTTGTTTCAAAACCAGCCTTGCTGCCTGAATTGAGATAAAAGAAAACAAAACTTATATTCAATATAAGTTTTGAGTTCTACATGAATGTTATTCCTACATAACTTGTCTGACTATTTTATTACTATTCTTCCAGCACTGCACACCATTGGCATCATGACAAGAATGCAGCTGAGTTGGTAGTATTGACTCCTTGTTTTAAGTCCGTTGACTCATACAGGACATAAAATTGATGATTCAATAGAAATTATCAGTCTTTTATTATCAGAGCTGAAAAAAAAACATCAATACAACCTGCCACACATTGGTCTATCAAAAATTAAGAACTCACAAGTTACAAGCACAAGAAAATTTTGCCAGGGAAGGATACTCTGATTAGGTTTATCAATTGACAATCTTGTCTGAAAGCCTAGATTAGTTTGAACCATACAACAATGGTTACTTCCTCCTAAGTGTGGCCCCGGCCGGTTTCTACTGCAGAAATCGCGAAATTGGCACATATCAATGGGAGATCATTTCGCAGATTATCTGCCCCTTCCATAGGAGGGACTTGTGTAAGGGGAGATCATTTTTACCAGAATTTTACTTCCCTTTACCAGACAAAAGATATGTTGAACAATCAAAGTAAAGAGGAAAAAAAATCCTTTTACTGCTAGACATTCGAAAGACTGATTGCCAAAAAATTTGATAGAATTGTAACAATAAGAAGAAAACATTCTCTTTGCAGCATGATTTTTGGGGAATTTTTCATTGTGTATGTTTCAAGCAAAGGGTGCAAAAATGACTTTTTTCCTCTTTACACTGCTTGTTCAATCCCTCACTTGTCTCGTAAAGGGAAATAACAGGACTGAGCACAACAATCTCCTATGAGTGCTTGCTTATTCTTGCAAAGTTAAGTCTATTAGGCATTGGCCACAGTGCATCTGTGTCTCTATCCATGCCTGGGTCTCACTGTGTAGCCAGCCTGTCAGCTAGCGGGAATGTGCTCCTCTTTCTGTATTTCACGCAAGCATACAATGGGCTGCACAATGGCTTTCGCCTCGCATGAGGCAGGCGGTGTGTAGTGCCGTAGAACTATCTGAAACATGAGCTCAGAACAAGAGGAGGATGCCTTTGTTGCTTACCTTGCATATAAGATGCGGAATAGAAAGAGACGGAAGATGTGAGTCAACCCAATAAATAAGAGAAGAGATACAAATGACATGATGATGAAGCTGTGTCCACAGTTAGTTAATGATTTTGTTCAGATGTCAAAGAACACTTCTCAAGAACTCCCATCATTTGTGGGTGAACACGTATAAACCAGAAACCAACTTAGGAGGGCTATTCCATCTAGAGAACAACTGCTTTGGACACCTCAGTAAGAATTTTGCTAGATTTGAATTTAGTAACAGTAAAGTGAGAGTATTTTTCTCATTTTTCTTCATGTTTCATAATGATGATGGTATTTTACATTTACAGTTTTCCAGTTCAGCATCACATGAAATGAATGTTACCTTGTTGTTAAGTCTTTAATCCAATCAAACATATTGTTCTAGTTTCTTTCTCTAGTGGGTAGTCTGGCACAAGACAGTCTGATGCACTGTATCTCCAGATTAGACACCCACACATTTACCCACATGCACTCAGACACACTTTTTGCTAAATCACACTATCATTGTCATCATCATCATTTCAATGGAAAAAAGAGAAAGTGAGAGAGATTGTTGCGAGGGAAAAAGAATCAGGTTTTGGAGGGCTAGAGAAAGAAAGGGTTAATATCACCATCAACAACAAGAACACTAACAAACATTGGTATAATTATCAATCATTTTGAGCAGGAATAAAGAGAAAGTAAACTCAACGTGAATAAATGGGGAAGAAAGGGCACATAACAATACATAAATAAAAAAAAAGAAAAAAAAGAAAAGAATAAAATCAGTACGAGTCATGTGTTTTGTATGCACATTTTTTTTTTAATTAAATATGTAAGTGACTGTTGTGGTTGTAGAGTCTTGTGTCTGTGCACCCTCCTGATTTTCTAAAACGGCAAACAACATGTTGGACACATTATAAAATATTCTCTTGTTTCTATGATTGAGTTCCTTCACCTGGGGAAGGATCCCCTTAAAAAAAAAAAAGTTCAGATTAGGATCTGATGTCTGGGATGTTGCAGATTTTGACTCCAAAAATTTCATGAGAGCATTCTCAACAGGGTGCTCTACACATTTCTTTTTCATGGGTGTTAGAGTTGGGGTTGGAGACCTACTGCCGGTGCTGTCAGTGTCAGGCTCTGCTTTAAGTGTTATTGACACTGGTGCCAGCATGCTGATGTCAGTTATAGCAGATTCCTGGCTTTTCTCAGCACTAGCACAAGTGGCCTCTTCCTCACTGCCACCAGGAATTGTTCCATAGTTCCCTGTCATCAATTCGTGGGCCATATAGCCCTTCAGAGATCCCAACTGTTCTTCCAGGTACAGATAGGTCTTTTGGCTCCAGACCCACTTGGCAGCTTCCATGAAGTGAAGCTCCTGTTGCAGGAGCCCCACAAGTTTTGCCTCTTCTTGTGGGCTAAGTCAGCTGGAGAAAGAAAATGAAACAAATCTATAATAAATGATCAGTCAAGAGGTGAAAATTTACATCCAATTATGAGTAACTAATGGATGTAGTATTAATTTTTTAATACTAAGGTTTATTATATGTATTATATTATGTAATTTTTTGAAAGATGTCTGAATTTTTTTCTGTGACTATGACATAGTAGAGTGTAATTCACTCTTTTTTAAAATCTCTCTTCACACTGTTTCAGATTCCTTGCACTGGAGAAATTTCGAAGTCACTGCATTACCAGTTTAGAAATGGGTGCGAGCACTCAATGTTAAATTGTTTATGAGGTGTGTGATGCCATCTGGGAATCCCCAAAGGAAACAGAAATGCCCAGGCTGACTGAAAGGGCCCTCCAAGGGCCCACTGCAAAAGGGTTTTATGGAGTTTCCTATATTGCTTGGGAGCCAGTGATGAAATGCATATTCAGCTACAGTGCCCTGTTAACTCTAGCAGTACATTTTTCAAATATAAACTATAATAAACATACATTATCTATTGCGCTGAAGGTGGCAGATAAAGAAGGAAATTCTATTGTGGTTTGGGACTTTGGGAAACATTCAGATGGAGGTGTCCTAAAGCAGTCTGCTTTTGGGAGAGCCCTATATGCAAATCAGCAACAAATTCCCAAGGCAGACACGGTTGTTAGAAACAATGACTCAAATGAGTCCTTACCCTATGCCTTCATTGGTGATGCTGTTTACCCATAGCTGAAGAATTTATTATGT
Source organism: Peronia verruculata (assembly GCA_038406235.1). Classification (NCBI taxonomy): domain Eukaryota; kingdom Metazoa; phylum Mollusca; class Gastropoda; order Systellommatophora; family Onchidiidae; genus Peronia; species Peronia verruculata. Next base: position 74,553 of record JBCAUA010000011.1, on the reverse strand, counting down.
CCCTATCCAATATGAGGACTAGACAACACAAGGTGTATACAAGCATTCCTGTGCTAGAGGTCTATGGAATGTGCCTTCGACATGTTGGCAGCAAAATGGGCTGCCCTTAAAGATACCTTAACCATCAACCCCACCAATGCTGTGAAAGTGATACTGTCATGTTGTGTCCTTCCCTGTACCACACCAGCAATCTACTGACATATATCACTGGAGGGCAAGCACCATATCAGTTATCAACCACCAGTAACATAAGCCAGTGGGGGTAGGCTTTCTCTGGAGGCAATGGAAACAAGGGACTCAATTGCTCAGCTCTTTGTAAGCACATTGTCAGTTCCATGGCAAGAATGCTGCAGCACATGTGAATCATCTAACTGAGACATCCAATGCAGCTGCAACAGTCGCCCACTCAAGCTCCACCTTCCCTCTATCTTTGTAATCTGGCTGGCTGTGGTTGTTCAGGATGCGCTGTCTCGATACTTCTGAGATTAGCTTTTCAGCAAAATCTCTGTGTGAGAGTTCCTGATAATTTCTTTTTTTTTTAAATTAAAAGCATTTTTACTTTATTGACATGAATTACCTGATATTGAAAAAAAAAAAAAAAGAAAGAAAAAACACAACATGCACTTATTTGCATTATCTTTAAAACACTGTGTTTGTTTTTATGTAAGAAAGAGCACATATCAAATATGCAGTGGGAACCATTTTTAACAAGACCGCTTCTGACAAGAAATCACTTATAACAGGAGCGCTTCTTCTTTGGCTTTAGTATATTATTATCTTGTATAGCAGTGGTCCCTGACAGTCGAATCATTTATAGCAGGATACCTATGCCACTAGAGGCTCATAATATAGTATACCTGTATGGCCAAAGATACTCTGAAACTGCACGAGTTTCAAGTGGATCAAGTACACTTGCTAACATAATCGTTTCACAGCTATTGTTCACTGTATGCCGTACGGAGCCAGGGGATGGGAGGCAGGCAATGAAAATCACCAAGTGGCTGGTGTGTGTGTGTGGGGGGGGGTTACCTCATTAATAATTCATAACATGATCAAGTACAAAACAGGCTGAGGTGCTGGGCCTACATGGATAGGGGACACAGTGGCTCAATGGGTATGGCGTCTGCTCAGGGAGCAGTCGGGATCGAAGGGCGGGTTCTGCATCGGGGGATGACAGGACATGAAGATCGAAAACCCGTATTTGTTTTCAGTGACTCAACGGTCCCTGGCTTCCTGTGGGTAAGGAAGCCTGATGTCTAGCCTTCTCAGATAAGGGTGAATATATTTCAGAGGTCCCGTGTGTACGTTACGCACATTAAAGAACCCTTGGCAGTTGAAAATCAATGGAAGAGTAGGCCTGAGTGCCACTGTCCGGGCAAACTTTCCAAATTCCAAATTTCTACCCACAAAATTTCTCAGCAAAAATTCACAACTTCTAAAAGCCGAGATAATACTATCTCTAAGGATTGAAAGGCTTAAGAAAAACAAAAGCCTACATAGATAAAGGAAGGACACACATGTGTAGCTCCTAACGTTTATGCGAGACAAAAAATTAAATACGTGTCTTACCATTAACTAACCACTTGGTCCAGTTCACTAATCAACGTCTATGGATACAGATAAAATGCATTTGCATTTATTGTAGATATTCTCATGATATAGCACTGTGTTTCAATTGTATGTTGTGAATCAAACAAGATATGGCAATCACGCATTTACGTCCATAGCTGTTCCATACATCATCATCATGCACATGATAAAGGGATTGGTACAATGGGAGGAGGGGAGCAGGTACCCTTGATCTGTCCATGTGCTTCAGCCAGGCTGAGTTGTCTCAGCATTAAGCTGGGAGCAGAAATGGGGGAGAATCTGGCATGAGGCTAATGAAGTGTCATGTGTTTGACATTCATGTGACTATTCATGAAAAAAAAAAAGTGTCTCCTAATCAGGCAATAGGCCAGCCCTATTTTATACCTCTAATTCATTGTATGTCGGTTATGACAAGAATTGCTTATAACAAGACGTTTTTTTGGTTCCACCCATCCTGTTTATCAGGTTTTCAATGTATCATATCTGTGTTTGAGTGTCTGTGCACATTAACAATTAACAATACCAGTTAACGTAGTAATTTCACATTCTTTGGAAGAATTTATGATTTCACTCTCCTTGGCAGGGTTTCTGTGCCATCAACATGATGGGTGTGTACGATATCATAAGTCTGTCTGTTTATCCCTGTCTCAGGTCTCAAGTAAGATTTTACCTTAAAATTATCAACTGCATTCCACAAGACCCTTCATTTAACTGAAACAAGATCACATTGTCATAGCTAAGGCACAAGAAATGACAAAGTACATGTAGTAGTTTGGCACCATCACTTCAGGATTAAAAATGAGAATTAGAACACGCAAGTCAAACACGTACAGTGGTCTCCGCCTAAGAACCCCGTCATCGGGAGACAAACAAAAGCGGGCTCTTAGGCAGACGGGTTCTTAGGCGAATTAAAAGTTATGCAACCCATCTGATAACAGATTATCTTCACTATTATGATTAGTTGATCGTTATCGTTAAAGATTTATCTATCCAAATAAGTACAACCTTCTTCCTTAAGTGTTATAATTAGATGTAACAATTCCCAATCCTTTTAGCATATAGTTACATCAATACTGCCTAGCGCTTAAACGTCATGTAAGTTTTCACATTGCACAGGTGAAAACATGATACTTGGTATGCTACTCGGTGGAGAATCGCACAAGTGACTAAGACTGACCGAAGTAGCAGAAAAGCTGACAAGTCAGGAGGCTAAACTTACACCTTGTCCACAAAGTCAATCACAGATGTTGTCCGTCGTGTTGTCAAACAAAGAAATGGTTATAAATGGTTATACATACATACATCAACAACGTGGGCTGCTTATGCAGTCATACATCAACCATCATTTCCACTTCTTTGTCTACCTGTTCCCTCCACCTCCATCCCCATTTTACTGCACATCTAGCACTGTGCGTTTCTCTCAAGTGGACATTATCATGTGGGATTAGCCTAAAAGTACTCAGGTATCTTGGTCCTACATCAGGCTCTTAGGGGGATTTTTGTATTTGGGAGCACCCAGAGCGGGTTCCTAGAGGGGTAAATTATAGAGGAAAAATTCCGTTTCACAGCAGAGGTGGGTTCTTAAGTGGACTGGGCTCTTAGTCTTAGGCAGAGGGTTCTTAGGCGGAGACCACTGTATTAAACTTCCGTACATATGAAGAATTCCTTAAAATACATTTACTGAAAGTATTAAACTTACCTTACATCATTGTAGATCCAGAAAAAAGCTGGGAAATCCCACAAGTGAAGACATTGTGTGCTCGCAAGATGCTAAACAGCGCAGGTGGGTATAACAGAAAATGCCAGCTGACATGCCCGCTGGCACCATGGTCAGAGCCAGACCCACTGCTGCCCATGGCACTGAAATGAGTTTGGCCTATCACTCTGCGGCTACAATGATAGTTTGACACAGACACAGATGCACTGTGGCCAGGGCCTTGGACGGTAGCCTAGTATCCAACAATCAAAGAATGCTCACAATACTACGATAGACTTGTCCACTATGTCGTCAAAGGTTCGAGAATGATTTACAGATTAGCTCTAGATACATCTAAATCTGGACATCGATCTAGGTGTGGATCCAGGTCTTCATAATTGACATAAAATTCCTAAATTGGCCTCTACTCTCCCGAGTGCTCCGAAGTCCGCGCCTCGGGTTTTCCCGAACCGCTTCAGATCTCGCGAGAATGATTAATACCTCATTTGATTACAGGAACGGGATTTCCCGAGATTTAGGCAGAGTAGCTAAAAATAGGGCG
>JBCAUA010000011.1:55348-70605 GCA_038406235.1 Peronia verruculata | reverse complement strand
TAATTGGGTGAAACAATAAAAATTCAGTATATGTATACATGTGTAATGTATATGCAACAGGGGCTATTAAAAAAAAAATAAAAATGCTGACAAATGAAGAAAGTATGGTTTAAAGATATATGAAAAAATGAAGATCTGGTTTGAGCTGTTAGGATTTTAACAGCACACACTGCACTTAAACAGAAAAGAAAATGTTTACAAGCCAGAAAGGCATATCAAAGATGTTCAAATTGCGGGTGATGAAAAGGCAAAGCTATTAAAAAAAAAAAAGGATATTTGGAACAAAAGATTTGCTCGTCGTTGCCCAAAATTTTGTCAAAAACATATATTTATGTTAAGGATCTAAATTTTGGAATAGAGGTCCACTTTGTGTAAGAAGCTTAGGATGGTTTGGGGCCTCAAGAAAAGAAAAAAAAATAATCAAATAATGCTGTTGACCAGGTAAGATGAGTCGAATATAAAAGCTTGCTAAGGCAAAGAGTTATTCAAATATTGGTGACACTAGAAAAGGAAACTGGTGTAGTTTATTTACTTCGGTGACAAAATAATTATCAAGTTACGACTCTTCTCCTGAAACATTTAAATTCAAAATTGAACATATGTGATCCCATGATCAGTAAAGTCCAATTTTTCTCAAGAAAGTCCAATTTGACATTCATCTCATTTTACCTGGCTGCTTCACCAACAAACACTGATGTCTTGACACTTTATACCAATAGGTGATAAATATATATGTATGTTAAACAACCAAAAATTTTTTTAAAAATAAAGAATATCAAATTTAAAAAGAAAAAAAAACATTTTTTTCTTCTACCAAACTCTTGCACACCAGCCCTCTCTTACTCTGTTGGCATTTAAGTCGAGAAAAGAAAAATCAAACCACCCTACAAATTATGAAAAGAAAGAAAAAACTTCCTTTTATCAAAGTGCATCTTACCCTCGTCCCACTTGGTGGATACTAAACTAAAGAACATAAGGTGAACAAACAATAAATCAACAATTGGGACTTTTCCTGCTCATAATACCTTCGCAGACACTGATGGTCAATTTGAGGAAATATAATAAACTCACAACAACAACAACAAAAAGTCTTGTGCGCAGGGCAAACGAGTCAAAAGTCGCAATGGCTGATTCTGAGCTACAGCCATTATCTAACTATTTTACGACTCAGGTACCAAATTAATTTCTTTTTTTCTTTCTTTCTATTTTTTTTTTACAAAATGGATATTTAAACTTTGTCTAATCTGAAAAAAAAAATATATATTTCGGTATCTGAGCTGGAAAATAGATGAAAACGGCTGTAATTCGAGATCACCTGGCATGACTCATTTGCCCTGGGCACAAAACAACTAATAAAATAGAGCACAGAAATGCTTTCCTACTACAATAAACCTTCCATCCATATCTCTACATTTCTCATTTCTGTCCCCCATTTTCATGGCAGGTACATCACATTATGCATGCATACATACAGCTGAACTAACAATAACAACAATAATAAAACTAATGATAAAATAATGAGCTCGTTCTAAATCTCCACACAGTTCACTTTCTCACAGTGCAGTGTGTTCCACGATATTAACTGAGAAGCAGAGTCGCCTCTGTGAGTGTAACAAATTCACAGGCAAACATTATTTATGATACAGCTCAGGAAATCTGTATGTAAATGAATATTCTGAGTAGTTTATGTAAAAAATAACTACGGACTGATGAGAAAAGTAACTAGAGATTGATGACCTCTTACCGATGATCAAATTCAATCAATATAAATAGTCTCAGAAATGGTGACTGAGGCTTAATCTACACTGCTTTAGAGTTATTCTACCATAATCTTTTAACAAAGCTGCCCTGGATCTGAACCTAAAAATTGTCAAAGAACCAGCTGATTCAAGACTCAATCATTATATTAAGATTTAGAATCACTTTCCATATTGATGCGCTATATTAAACTTTTTGCGAACGAAACAATTTCTTTTTCAAACTTAGCTTTTCCCACCACAATAACAAACCCTTTTTCTTTTGCTTTATGAATGTCGCCCATAATATGTAGGCATGTCTGAAGTTATGTTACCAAAATTAAAGTGGTACACAAAAGACCCTGTTATTTGCCGAGTAGTCGTAGCTCCTGCACTTTTACACAGCGTGAATATGACTCACTCTAACCAATATCTAATAGAAGCAGAACTTCACGGTTACCAGGAAAGACAACCCAGACACTATTTTGAGCTATAGCATTCACTCTGAATGCCTTGTATTTCAGAAAAAAGCCTATCGTGGCCAAAAACTTCTCCTATACTGCCATTTAAGAGTATTTTGACATTTCTGGGACAAAAATAGTCAAAAACTTTAGCAACTCTAATAATATGTCATTTCTGGGACATAAAGATTCAAAATCTTTAGCAACTCTCATAATATGTCATTTGTGGCACATAGATATTCAAAAACTTCAGCAACTCTAACAATATATCATTTCTGGTACATAAATATTCGAAAGCTTTAGAATCCTTGGCAGTTCAAAATTGATGAAAGAGTATGCTGCGCGCCACTGACCAATCAAAATTTCTAAGTTCCAAATTTCTGCCCACAAAGATTCTCACCAAAATCAGGCAGTTACCTAAAGCCGAGACAATCCTACTATCCCAAGATTGAATGGCTTAAGAAAAAAATTTAAAAAAGGTGGCAAACAATGCAGTGCCTCAGTCTGACACTGCACTGGAATGGTCACGATCTGAAGTGGAAATGAAAAAAATGGCTAATACCCCCCTCCCCCCTTCCCCTCCCCTGTGACTGAAAGGCCCTAATAACAACGAAGTAACTAGAGCATTCTAGAACCTTCCTGTGACACTTTAGGGGCTAAAGAGTTAACTGATTCATTCCATAACCATAAAACATTTGACAAAGCTATTTCGAGTGAGATTAAAACTGAAATGCTTATTTCACTTTTCAACATACCTCTTTATTAAACCCATAAACAGGTCCTTTGTTATAAGAAAGTTATGTGACAATTTTTATATAAGTGATGGTAATGAATGACTTAAATTTGAGATATTAGGCTGTACTTAAGAACTTACTCAGATGCTCTTATTTGCTGTAGTGGACTCACTGGCGTGAAGGTGTTAAACGAAGAAAGAAAAGACTACAAGCATGCAAAGTTTTGTAAGATTCAGACAGAGCTCATAAATATAAAAAAAAAAGAAAAGAAAAAGAAAAAAAACACTGAGGAAACGTATGAGGAGGTTATGCAACCGACCTTGACCGAACCAAAAGAGGTGCTGGACAAATTGCGGGTGTGGGATCGAGTAGCGTTCAAGGGATCAGCAAAGGTCACTGACTCTGGCTTGCCAGGGTCAGAAGTCACTGCACCTGGCTGCATGCTGGAGGTCAAAGGGTCCGAGGTCACTTCAACAAGGTTAGAGGTTGCTGCAGGCACACTGGATAAAGTTGAAGCATTACCTGAACTGGCACCGGACTTTTTAGTGCCTGGTTCAAGGTCAGAAATCACAACACTGGGATCAAGGTTAAGGTCAACAGACTGAGACATAACAATGGGGTCAAGGGGAGGTGTCACACAGGGGTCAAAGTTGGGATTGGGCATTGCACTCGGTTCAGAGCTGACACCAGAGGGCGCCATTTGAGATGCAGAGGAACCGGCTGGGGTTTGAACATCAAATACACTGAGGTTGTGATCGGCTTCGGAAATGGTGTCCTCTGCCGTTTGGATGATCTCGCCCACCTGTGCATGCTCGCGGACTAGCTCCTGGTCTATGATGGGGGGCAATCGTGGAGATGGCTCTCCAGCATCTTCATCCTCGCCTGCGATGCTGATTCGGCCTGCTGAGGTGAGGTAGATTTCCTTACCCTTACCCTTGCCTGCTGGATGACTAGGGGACTGCTGCGGTTCAGCTTGTCGTATTTGGACATCCTCATCTTCTGTGACAGCTACTGCTGAGGCATTCTCGGCAAATGCTGACGGAGATGATGACGTAGCGGAGTCTTGGGAAGAAAGAGGAGGTGGGGGTGATCGCAAGGGTGACCGAGAACTGGATCTGATATTGAAATCACCAATTTCATCATCAAAATCTTCTGAGAAACTGACACGAATCTTTTTCTTCTGCTTTGGTTTCTTTGTCTCTTCAGATTTTGTTACGTTTCCTTTACCCTCCTCAAATGCGGAGTCTCCACTGCCAGGCATTACAGGGGGCATTGTTTCCAGTGTGTCCTTCTTATCACTTGTTATTTCTTGGCCTTCAGCATTGCTTGCCTCTTTTCCACCATGTTTGACTTTGCCTTCATATGCACTACCCAATCGTCTCCGATATCCTTCTTCCGTGGATTCTTCATCATCTTCCTCCTCATCTTCTCTTTGTCTCCTGCCCGAGAACTCCTGGCCACTGACCTTACGGAAACTTTCACCTTCCACAACTTCTCGATCAGCATCTGTGATTTTAGAAAAGGAAGCATCGATAATGTCCAGATTGCCCTGCAGCGGGTCCATGTTTGGAAGGTAGTCTGTTTCAATACCTTCAGGCCCAATGTTCACATCAATGTCCGAGTCTTCCATTCTGGATGATCTCCTGGAGGAGTTCTCATCTCTGGAGAATCGACGTGCTGGAAAATCTTCCGACTTGGAAAATTTCCGACCAGGAAATGACTCAATCAACTCTTCCTCCTCTTCCACAGCAATAAATTCAGAGGAAGGTTTCCTCTCGGGGAATGATGTCACTATTTCATCCTCCAAGATTGTCATTGATGAGTCCGTGTCCCGTGAACGTTTTCTTTCTGATGATGATGTGGATGAATTGGACTCAAAAGATGACGCTGAGTATTTCCTGGCATCCAGCAATGTGTTTGGGGACTTTTTCTCCTTCGAAGCACCAACATCCCCGCCAAGCGTCTGCTCTCCCTCACCATCACCTTGAATAGTAGGTATTTCCATTGAGCTGACTGAAATTTTGTCTGCATTCTCCTGACTACCAATGCCCTCTGTATCCATATCACTCTGTGATACACCCATAGCCCCACCCACTCCACCATCATTGGACAACTGGTTAAAGGGGAAGTCTTCCAACACACTTTGGATGAGCTCATTGGCTAGTTCATAAGCCAACTCATTCAGAGCCAAATCTGCAATACTTTGATCTCCAAAATTGTTGGTCTCAATGGGCTGTCCCTGTGGTGGTTGTACTATAGCTTCAGGATCAATCTCTCCAGGAACAGCAGTGCTTTCCAGATGGTTGCTTTGCAAATTTCTCTGGGGAGTGTTGTGGTTGCCATCACCATGTTCCTGTGAGAAGCTCTCCAAATTGAGACCATCTGCCTGCCCTGGAGTCCTTTCCTCAATATGGTTCTGCAGGGTGCCAACCTCCACATCCTCAAAGTCTCCTCTGTTGCCTACCAGGCCCTGGTTTGGTCCATCTCCACTGGCTAAAACCCCCTCCATAATCACATCACCAGCCAGGTCCTGCTCACTCTCTGGAGAACTGTTTTCTTCAAGATAGTTGTTGTACTCAACCACATTGGATTCCACATTGTCGTTCCACCGAAGTCTTCCACTTTCCCTCACAGGGGCAGGACCTGTCTGGCTGGCTTGCAAGGCAGCGGCCACACTCTGCGCAACAATACTTTCGGCTGCCTCAAAGATAGCATGATCCTCCACTGTCTGGATCTGACTGCTGTCCACAGGAGAAAAGAGCTCTTTGGCACCAGGAAATCCATTCTTGGTTTTCATATCACTACCCCCTGGATTACCGGTGTGGTCATCAAATGCAGTTATTGTCATGTTCAAAAGAGGACTGACTGGTTTTCTGTCTTCATTTCCACTGTTGGAAGGCTCTTCCAGCCGATTGGGTGAGAAAACATCTGAGTCATTGGTGTCCTTCCGACTCAGCATGGCTATTTCGTTTCTCATTTGTCCTGCCAGCCCGCTGGCTACTACATTCTCTGATGGTGTCCCGACGTCGGTACTAACACTCATCAGGGATTCTACATCTGACATGGTGTTCTGACTGTCTGATTGGCTGCTGGAGTTGCGGCCTTGTCGTACCTGAGGGTGGATACAGAGGTTGACGTTGTCCTCATCCCGACTGCCCCCTCCACTGTTGCTGGTGCTGCGCTTGCCAAACTGGCGTTTTGAAGAGTTCTCAATGGAAAGTCTCTCTGCCACTTCATTGAGATCCGGTAATCTGTTACGAGGGTCCAGGACTCCAAGGTTATCCCTGTAGCTGTTCTGAGGAGTGTATGGCACCTGGGGACTGTCCAGGCTAGCACCTCGTGAGGTTTTGCCCACAACATCTGGGCTGCGACAACCTCCACTGTCATCACTGCCGTGGCTGCTGCGACTGACACGACCAGAACTACCACCGCCGAACATGGCTGACTGCTTAGCTTTGATCTTAGCCACAATCTCTGCATTGTTCAAGCTAGTAAGGTTACTGCGAGCAAAGGAGTCAAAACTTCCCTCCACGTAGCTGTTCTGTGGGGTGTAAGGAACTGGCATATCGATACCCCCACCAACCGGTATCTGCTGGAGGCTGTCAGTGCCATAAGATGGCTTCTGACCACTGTCCTCAGAATTAGGACCCACATCCACTCCACTGGTGGAACCCTCTAAAGATTCCACAGACCATTCAAACTGAGAGCGCTTCTCATTCACCCTTTCCATGATGTCTGAGTTAGTCAGCTTGGGGATTTGGTATTCCGGTGACATGAAGTCAAATCCTGTGGCCAGGTCGACATAGCTGTTCTGCGGCACAGCTGGGGAGATCAACGAGCCTCCCCCACCACTGCTACTGCAGCCCCCCAGGTACAGCCCCTCAACACTATCATCGTCATCGAAATTGTAGCTCCGTGTTCTTTTCCCACTATGGCCAGCTAGGGCCGCTTTCTTTTCTTGTATTCTCTTCACCATTTCTGAACTGTTGAAACTCGGCAGCTGGGTCTCCTTCATGAAAGCCATGCCAGCAGGTTCCATGTAGCTGTTGGGAGGGGTGTCAGGGTAGCTTGGGACCTTCGACCCCTGGCCCGAGGCTTGACCAGATGTAGGCATGGAGGAAAAATCCATGGGACTGTCCACATTGTTAGGGCACAGAAAGTCGAAAGGGGTGTGGTTCTGGAGAATATCTTCCCCTGCCATGGCAGCCTGACTGACAGCATCCTCTGCCACCTCTACAGTGATACTATCCTTGCCTGTTGTTGCATTTTGAAGTGTGGATCCTTCACCTGACACAGCAAAATCAGTTGTTGTGCCCACTGGCTGCTTGGTGGAGCTATCATCCTCACAACCTTCAGCATTTGCCTCTAAGAGACTGTCTCCCGAGAGGAGATCTATGTCAACAAGATTGCCTGCTGTAATCTCTTGGGATACCTCTGACTTGCCAGCAGTTGAAAATTCCTCCAGGCCAGATTCACCAAATAAATCCATAATATCTTGACTTCCACTTGCCTGTTTGGATGTCGTGCTTGCCTGATCAATTGGAATGTTTTGGTCGAATCCAAAATCAATCAAATTACTGACAAACCCATCACCCATGGCCTGGGTATCAAACCCCTGGGCAGCATCGGCTAGCAAATTGTCAGATACTATGCCATCACCAGCACCAGTTGCCATCTCCCTCATGGTGCCTGCATCCTTAGCACCACTTACTCCTGCATCAACACCGCTCACATACTCTCGAGTGGTTCTACCAGGAACATCCTCCTCATCCTCTTCAGCAACTTTCTTCTTGCTGATGGTGCCCAACTCACTGTCGCTGCTCAGACTAGGGGAGATCACTGCATCCATCCCCACTGCTGCCAGGTCATAGCGATCTTGTGATGTCCTGAACTGATCGCACTGAAACGCTTTGGCAATATTGATATGCCTACGAGCTTCCTCTTCTGAAGAATCAACTGCTTCCCCGGAAGAGCCTGATTCCAGATGGTGTTCCTCTGAGAACTGAGACCCTGGACTTCCTATAGCATTCAGGTTCTCATCTGGTGTGGTTACTTCCCCTGCCAAGAAGTCTCGTATAAGGGGGAGCACTCCCTTGCGGGTTACCTGGACATTGTTTTGCACAAAGGCAGAGACATTCTCCATGTTTGTGTAGGGTACCATGGGTTGAAGGTCAAGGTTTGGTGACATCGACCGCAAAATGACATCTGTGATCTGGAAAAGATAAATATAGTCTGAAGATGATGTTGATGGCAATAACCAAATGGACTATTTCAACAACAACAGAGCAGATTAAAAATAATAATCTGAAGAGAGGGGGTACCAGACTGCAAATAAATAGGTCTATAGAATCATCCAAACACTAGAGTGGCCTTCGAGAGGACCTTCTCACAACTGTGAGGGAAAGAAAATTGAGGTGGTGTGACCATATAACAAAAACCAGCAGCCCTATAAGAAATGTGCTACCAGGAACAGTAGGTGGGGTGAAAAGAAGAACCAAACAGAAGAAAAGACAACCTTGAGTAATAGGCAAAGATAACACATTTTGCGAAGATCCAGGTCTCGGCCAACAACTGCGACAGAGGGGGAAAATTAGTGCACAGCTCATCAGGAGCTGTTCCAACGACCCCAAACAGTTCTGGGTAAAAAGACATGAACAGTCTAATTTCCAGCACATTTAACATGATCCCTACAACTCGCCTGCTCATGTGCTTTGGCCTAGGCATTGAAGGCTGACTGTTTACATCGACCAGATTTAAAATGTCATCCTGTCAAAACCAGTAACAAAGAGGCCAAATTGTCGGCTTAAAAAAAAAAAAAGTATTTACCAAAAAAAAAAAAAAGAAAAATTTTTTAAAAAAAGAGACGGCAAATTAATAAAACAAAAATCAGTGATGTCAAAAGATTCATCAATTTAAATATTATGCAAAAAAATAAAAAATGTTAAAACATTTACAAAAATGGCCAAGCACCGTGCATGTATAGTTCAATAGGAGTCATCTGATCTGAGTTTCACCTGCCGAAATTTCGTCCTTTCTGAATGAAATTGTCCAAACAACATAATAAAATTGTTGCAGTTAGAACAATGTACTTCCGGGGCCATGATTTATGACCAACCTACAATGAACTGGGTTACCTGGCCTGTCTGTAGGGACACCTGGGTTTTGAGGCCAAACACATTATTCTTTGGACATTTTTTTTATTTCTTAGACAGGGAAATCATAGTAGAAGTTGGGTAAGAACACCAGGTGTACCTGCTCTCTGTACACAGGGTTAAGGGAAAATACTGCTATACATCGCCGCCTCGAATCTTTATCCCCAGCCCACAGGGTCATGATGACCAGGACGTCGGCTGGCAGGGAGAGACAGAACTGCCGGGCATCATGGGAGAATTCTGGGCTGGACAAAATCTCCTGCAAATGTCAATCAAGTAAGAACTGTCAGCAAATTCTGCAAAATTAGCAGACTGGAAGGTTTCTATGGGCACAATAAAACTTCTTGAAAATCCTTTAATAATAATGTGCTTGCTAATTCCTCTAGAAATGCAGTACAAGATGGAAGAATAGGAGATTGTTGTGCTCAGTCCTATTACTTCCCTTTCCCAGACAAAAGAGGGATTTAACAAGTAGTGTAAAGGGGAAAAGAATCACTTTTGCGCCCTTTGCTTGAAGCAGACACCTTGAAAATTTTTTTTTTTTTTAATTATGATGTAGAGAGAATGCTTTTTTTGTCAGTGTTATAAATTTATCAATTTTTTTAGCCATCAGTCTTTCGAATGGCAAGCAGCAAAAGGATGTTTCCTCTTTACACTGCTTGCTCAACATCTCTTTTGTCTGGCAAAGGGAAGTAAAGGTTTGGTCAAAATGATCTCCCCTTACACAAGTCTCTCTTTTGGAAAGGGAGGATAATCTGCAAAACGATCTCCCCATTCTAGATGATTATATGAAACTGCCGGAAATATATTTGGAACAGTGATCATAACATATTTGTTACAAATGTTCAGAAAAATGACTCTGGTAAATTGTAATGTACTTATGTCTGATAGTTGTAGAATTCTGGACATTATAAATTTCCAAACAAATGTATTCATATACCCACAGATAGACAGAGAGACATATAGACAGATAGCCAGGCAGACAGACATCCACAGAGAGACAGGGAGACAGGCAGACAGACACAGAGAGACAGGGAGACAGACAGACTGACACAGAGAGACAGGAAGACAGACAGACTGACACAGAGAGACAGGGAAACAGACAGACTGACACAGAGAGACAGGCAGACAGACAGACTGACACAGAGAAACAGGGAGACAGGCAGACTGACACAGAGAGACAGATAGACTGACACAGAGAGACAGGGAGACAGACAGACTAACACAGAGAGACAGGGAGACAGGCAGACTGACACAGAGAGACAGGGAGACAGACAGACTGACACAGAGAGACAGGCAGACAGACAGACTGACACAGAGAGACAGGGAGACAGACAGACTGACACAGAGAGACAGAGAGACAGGCAAACTGACACAGAGAGACAGGGAGACAGGCAGACTGACACAGAGAGACAGGGAGACTGACAGATTATCACAGAGAGACAGACAGGAAGGCAGCCAGGCAGATAGAAAGACAAAAACACAGACAAACAAGTAGATAAAAACACAAACAGACCATACCTCTAAGTTCATGGTGATAGACGACATGGCCACAACAATATGGGAACCCTTAAGTATTTTGAGATCCTTGTATAACATCTCTGACACCGTCAAGGCTGGAATAAACCACAGCAAGGAGAGAGCGGAAATACAGTGAAATCTATGCTGCCTCTAGATCCAAGTACAAACAAAAAAGATTAGGAGTATTACAAGAAAACAAAATGACAATACCAAAAAATAAAAAAAAACAAATTCCATACAACCCTTGCTGCTCCTCAGTAATGTTATTCAGAACATGCAGGGAAAAAAGAAAAAAAAAAACAGTGCAAAAAAAACTAACAAAAACAACAAACCTAATAACTGAATGAGAAAATATGGGCAGTAAGGACATTTGCTCACAAATGCACACACATATCATCAGCTGTATGCTTAATGGGCGAATATGTAACAATCCCCGTTTGAGAACAAAGGTGAACCCTACCTTGCCTGCATGACAAAGAGGGGAATCGGTCCATGAATTATCTGGCTGATTCAACCCTTTGTCATGTAGAGTAGGTGAGGGTTTGCCTTTTTGTCTTACAGTGGCTGTAACTTATTCAACCCTTCGTCATACAGCTGAAAATATATGCAGATATATGAGAATACTCATACATATACATAAAGATTATTTTAGAGTATAGATGGGACGTTTAAAAAATTACAGAGATATGTGATGTGATACGATGAAATCAGGCCCTCGTCAAATTTTGAGCATATGGAGTTATTGGTATCACTGGGGTATCTTAGAAAAAACAGTCCATTCAGATGTGGGAAAAAAACTTAAATGTTGGGTTTTTTTTGTTTTTTTTTCCTACTGATTACAAAGTCATAAAAATCATTTTTTCTTTCTTTTATGGTGATTTGATACCCTAAATCTTTGCATTTGAGAAGAGATTCTCTTTTGAAATGCAGACTGAAAAAAAAAAGTAAATCCCTGTCCCTGTGTTTTTTCATTTGCTTTCATGTTTATTTAACACAATGGAAAGTCTATGCATTTTTTCCATTATTCATCTGCACACAGAATAGTGAATTTCTCCTGGACAGAGAGAGTTGCCATGGCCATGTGGGAAGGCGTCTGCTACATGGCAAAAAAATTCACATAGTAGATGTCGCAGTTTGAAATTCAGATCGAAAAACCAGGAGATGGGAAACATTTGAAGATCAGAACCTGAACTTTTTTCTTCCAGTGAGTTAACGATCCTCTGGCTCTCTGGGTAGATAAGCCTGATGCCAGGCTATCTTGAATAAGGCAGATATATTTCAGTGGTCCTATGTGTTCATAACACAGATAAAAAAAAACACAGTTAAAAATCAGATGAAACAAAAATCTGTTCGGGTAAACTTTCCAAATTCCGGATTGCTGCCCATCAAAACCTTTTTCACATAAAGACGGGACAGACATATAAAGTCAAGATAATGCTACTTTCTTGGGATTGAAAGGCTATGTACATAATAAGGCCAAATAAAGGTTGATTGGTCACTGTGGTTTTCCATCAGAAAATCATGAATGTCTCTCTCCGTAATCAATGGTTTTAGTCCATTCATCTCCACGGAAGACAACTCTAAACTCTTTCACTTTGGCAAGCAATATTACATACGCAAACTTTAGTCAGACTCCTTATGTGCTGAATATCTGGCTTGTGGACATATCTTGAACCTATTTTGGTGTTGGAAAAAACAAATTCCTCTATACCTCTTTATTTTGTGTATAAAACACACAACCCCCTCAGGCTCAGTGATGTGTAATTCAAAGTCGTTTGAGGACATGTTTACTTCTTTTTATTTAATGCTGTTTTCTGTTCTTATTCATGGCTTCTTAGAAAAAAACATGTCCATTCAGATGTGGGAAAAAAACTGTAGCTAATGAATAAATTAATTATCACTAGAGGGGAATGTACGCTGCACTATCTCTAAATCTTTTTTTAACATCCCCAAGTGACTCTACAAGGTGCCAAAAAAATGAACTGTGGTTGAGTAATCAGGGAAAGAAAATGGTATTGGATTAGGTAAATACACTGGAGGTAGAGTCAGAAAATGTTACTGACGGGCCCTTTGTTGGAATTCACAAGGAAGAGGAAATGAGGACTTGGGGACGGAGCCTGCACACAGAAAGGGAGGGAAAACTGTTGAGATTATATCGTTGGCTGTACGACAAAGAGGCAAACCGATATCACAACCTGTATGACAAAAAGGTCAATCCTTAACTTTTCTGCATGGCAAAGGGGCAAATCAGTAAGACAATTTACTGACCAATTCGCCCCTTTGTCATGCAGGGAAGGTAAGAGTTTCCCTTTTTGTCATACAGAGGTTGTTACCTATTTGCCCCTTCGTCGTACAGCTGGCGACATGCTGCACAAGATGAGAAGAAAAATGTATTAATGTCTGTATGGTCGACAATCATGACCAATATAAGCCCAGCCCTGTACTTATTCATCTGTGTACCCTCACCTGGGATCTCAAATCAAAATCTAATGCCCACAGGCGGCCGCATACAGGCCACTCAATGAAACCCTCGGCACAATAAAATTGTTCTGGCCTTTATTACTGCACATTTTCCCACTTCACTGTCCTGTCTTTATTTCTCACAAGCCACCTCTACCTGTGAATAGCTTGCATCCAGTCAGGCTTGTTTGTGGTCATGATTTCTTATTGACCTTCACTTATATTACATTTCTGGACGGGTCTTTTCTAGAGGTGTCTTTATAACGAAGAAGAAGAACCATCCCCTTCTCCTTTCGGCAACTGAGAGTTGACACAAAACTTACATGAGAGGTCATAGAGAGACTTCCGGATCTCTTCATAAATGGCTGTGGCTGATAGACTGGGTGGGAGAAAGGACTTGAGCTTGACCAGGACCTCGTGATCAGCCGCGGTACCAATTTCGTCCCTTTCTGACATGTTGCCAGTGTCTTTCAAGATGGTGCCTATATGATATGCCAGAGTAAAAAAAATTAGCAACACGAAATAAAATCTTTGAACATGTATACAAGAGCCCAGCTGTATATAAACCACCTCACTTACCAATTGTACAAAAAAGAAAAACTATAAACAAATTTCAAAAGTAATAAAGAAACAGAAAGTTAAGGAAAGAAAAAATTTTAAGTCCCAATCATGATTAGAAGGGGAAAAAAAAAAAGATCCCTGCCTGCTAACAGTTCAAATACAACACCTAGGTGTCTAGATGACTAACTAGCTAATTAACTAACTGTCTTGCTAATTTTATTGTCTTGCGCCCAGGGCCACTGAGTCGGAAATTGCTCTGAGCAATTGCGTTAAGGCCATTTTAACTATTTTCCGACTCAGACACCAATTTCTTTCTTTTACAGGTTAGAAAACGAATTTTCTTTTTGTGGAAACAAATAAAAAATGTTGATATCTCTGTCTGAAAATATTTAAAAAATGGCCGTAACTCTAAACTGCCCAAAACAACTTCTGACTTATTTGCTCTGGGCGCAAGACAATTTACAGTTTGACTGACTGACAGACTGGCTGACAGCCAGACAGACAGACAACCTGGCTGATTAATCCACATACTAGCTAAAATAATCTAAAATGACACTAAAACTGGTGAAACTTTCTCTTCATTGTAATACATTGATATTAATTTCAGCATTCTGATTCTATCTGGTAGTCTTGAAAAAAAACAACACAGAAATAAAACACTGCTCCAGCTGTTGTATTCTGTCACTGCGAAAATGACATAAATGCAGTGAAGGTCCCAACATAATATGGGATCTGATCAGGGCTAAAATACTGACATGGGATAATTTATCTAATAATAAGAAGAATTAAGGTTATGTATGTAGCTACTCAGCCATGAAGTGTTTTACAGGCATACAGGTATATCAATACAGAGGCAATAGTGTCCAAACATACTTGTAAGATGGCACACAAGTATGATCTCACCCTCATCCCATACATAACAATGTTATAAAACCCAGACAAAATAACTTAGAAATGATTCATCAACCATGGCATACAAGTACGAGATATGCTCTGATACATAATATTGAAATACAAGCCAGACACATAATCTAGCTTGTAGCATCATGAATCATCCACAAATAGGACAATCTATGTCTTCTCTTCCCTTCTTTCATTCCTTGCCCATCCACATTCCATCTCCTCACATAGCCTTCTCTCCATCCTTATGCAATATTTTACTCTATATCTCATCTAATCCTATCATTCCTTCCTTCTATTCATCTCCTCAAGTGGCCTTCTCTCCTTCCTCATGGAAAGCCTACCTACTCCAAGAGCTGTATCTCATCTACTTTTATTCTTCCTTCTAGCATTCATCTCCTTATTTAACCATCTCTCTATGTTCTCTCAATGTTCAACTACTCAAAATCCTGTCTCTCCTCCATTCCATCCTTCCTTCCACCATCCATTTCCTCATCAAGCCTTCTCTCCATCCTCATGTAAAGCCTAACTACTGCAAGACTATACCTCCTCTACTCCCATCTTTCTTTCCTCTGACTACATCACATTTCACATATCTCTCCTCATGCTCGGCACCTGTCAAGCATCCACATAAGATGAGAAGAAAGCCAAAGATGACTTCCTTGAGGAAATTGAACTTCAGTAACCAAGCCAATATCAAGGTATAAAATAATTGTAGGTAAGAAATGTTTG
>JBCAUA010000011.1:44895-55248 GCA_038406235.1 Peronia verruculata | reverse complement strand
ATCGCCACATGAACACTACAAAGCAAGCTGCTAAGAGTTAGAAAGAAGTAGCTCGCAGCTCACTGGGATTAGAATCAGAGAGGTTCACAGAGTTTTATCAAGTTTTGTAAAATTTGGTGGGCTGAAAAGATGTTGAAGTTAGCCATTTTAGAGATGCCAAAATCCAAGATGTGGCTGTGCCATGGCAACCATTTGAAAAAGATGATTTTTTTTTTTTAACCGTTATCCTCTAATTTGAACATGCTGAATCTGATGGAAAAGGTTAAAATAGCCTATCTTCAATAATAAAGAAAAATATCATCTACACACTCCCCACCCCCAAACTCCCTAATTGTGTCTGGACTATTTTCTGTCCAGATGTCAACAGTCCCACTCCTTGATCTGTTCTTTATCCGGTATGTTGTATTTCATTTCAGAACGGTGTCATTACAGAGAGAGACAAAGAAACATTAGAGGCATGCACAACAAACACCCAACAGATGGAGAAGTTGTTAAGCCTTCTCCGCCGCAAGCCGACTGATACGCAGGCTTTCAGGTTGATACTTGGATATGTCTAGTAGTTTGCACTGTGTAATAGGGTATAATTTGTGGGTGTGGTCCTGCGTTGTTGTTGTTATTGTTTCATTGATACTGTCCTAATCTATATAATGAAATAGCAAGAAAAGCCACAATAGGCTTATGGATTTGAAAAATGCTGAATGGGTCCATATGAAATTCGGCACACAGCATTGTCGCATGTAGATCTGTATTTTTATGTATATAAACCCTAAAAAAGTGTATTATCTTGGACGTTATTCTTAAAATGCGATAATAATTGAATAATAAACTCTCGAGGTCGCCTGATCCAAATTGTATGTTCGATAGTATGACGGGTTAAAAAAAACTTTCTCTTTGAGTAACATTCAGTTTCATCAACCAAAACATCAGCATAGAGATGTACATGCTTGCCATACACTTGAAGTCACAGGGCTATATATTAAAAAAAGATCTCCCACAGAAGCCATGGGTTCTCTTCTAGTCCATACTTTATATCTGCAGCAAAACCCATGAAAGGTTTATGGACTTGAAAACTACTGAATGGATCCATATGAAATTTGGCTCACAGAGTAGCATTCTTTGACTAGCATTCAGTTTAATCATCCATAATGTCAACATTGAGGTGCGCACGCTTTGCCATACATTTTAATACATTGCAGTTCTATGTAACAAAAATCTCCCAGGGAGACTGTGTTCCACAGTTTTTGTCTCTCTAAAAGCTGGCCTGCATTCAGGTCAGACACTTCTATATTATAAAACTGTGACTAAACCCGCAAGAGGCTTATGGACTCAAAAACTGCTTAATGAATCCATATGAAATTTGGCACACAACATTGTTGCTTATGGATCTGTGTTCCTATGTACATAAACCCGAAAAAAGCTTATTATCTTTGATGTTATTTTAAAAATGCGATAATAATTGAATAATAAACTCCCAAGGCTGCTTAATAGGAATTGTTCATTCGATAGTATGACGCGTTCAAAACACATTTTCTTTGAGTGACATCCATTTCATCAACCAAAACATCAGCATAGCCATTTTAAGTCGCAGGGGTATGTATTTTTTTTTAAAATCTCCCACGGAAGCCATACTTTAGTCCATACTTTATATTTGCAACAAAAACCATAAAAGGTTTATGGATTGGAAAACTACTGAATGGATCCATCTGAAAGTTGGTACACAGAATTCTTGCATGAAGATATGTGTTTCTACATAGATCTATATAAATCCGGAAAAAAAATGGATTATATTTGACGTTATTCTAAAAATGCAATAATAAATGAATAATAAACTTGCGAGGGTGTTTGATCCGAATTGTATGGTGGTAGAATGGGAGGGGGAAAGGAGGAGTAGGGTGGTGAATTGCAGCCTAGAGCATACAATCAGCCGGATTTCTACTCAGTTCAGCAGCTATGCATTCAAGGTCAAGATCAAGTATTTTAGACCCTTTCAGGCCCAAAACTCAAGGCGTTTCAGACAGAAAAAAAAGCAAACCCCAATTTTGATATTTTAGTCCCCAAATTTAATTTTCATCTAAATTTGTTTTTTTCACAGTGGTTGCAGAAATGATACAGCTTTTATTAATTATATTATTATATATTACATGAATATGAAGTATGTTTACCATATTAGACAGCATACAAAGAGATGTGCACGTGCATAAAACTCACTTTCAAGTGTGATGAATTTAACATTTTGAAAGAAGTTCATCCTGTATGCTAAGTTTCATTAAATATACTGAGAATTTAATGAATGGTTCACATCAGAAGTTATACATTCTACTTTTATAAGGCACATATCCCAATATATTATTTTACAGCTTCATTTATCGTCATTGTTTGCTTTATTAAATATTTATGTTGTTTAGCTTTTTTGTGTTTGTGTTTGTGGTACTTCCAAACCAGGAATTGATTTCAAAGGGTAGGATACTTTCAATCTTTGACGAATAAGAAATCTTTAGAATTTCGGAGGTCAGTTTCAGAGGTTTCGGTCTTCTTAAAATGTGAAATCTTTGATTTGCCTATTAATAAATGTTTTCAATGTGAGTGTGTGAGTTTAGTGTGTAGTCTTAGTTAATTTTATTGTTGACTGAAAGATAATTCAATTTGCACCACTCTATGAACTTTTGACTTCATCAAAATAGTTAATTTATTACATAATATCAAGCATTGGATTCTGGATTCATATGCAAACATCTTGCGTCCAGGGCAAATGAGGTGTAAGTTGAAAGGGGATATTTCAAGTTACGGCCGTTTTAAACTATTTAATTTCCTGACTGAGACACCAAAATCTTTTATTTGTATTCCACAAGACAAAAAATTCAGTAATTCCTATCCTGAAAAGACGAATTTTGTCCCTGAGTTGGAAAATAGTTTTAAAAAACGGCTGTATTTTGCGATCGCCCGAAATGACGTGCAACTCGTTTGCTCTGGGCACAAGACAAACTTTAGCAATCAAGTATTTTTTTGATGACATGGATGGTCATTGGTATATACAGTACATGAAACCGGGGAGAGAACAGTCCTGGGGTGCTCCAGTTGTTGGTAATTATGATATCATGATATTACTCTCTGAAGCGTCACATACTGCTGTCAATTTGTTAGAAATTCTAAAACCCACAAAACACTGCGGTTGTCCATGTTTAACGACATCATCTATACGATCATGAGATGTGGCTGGATTAACAGCCAGTAAGAAAACATGAAAAACAATACAAGGTTTAGGTTTTTGTCTTATCAAGGTTTTAAGATGTGGATCTAATTCATATTTGTTAAAGGACTGTTAATTCCTCAAAGTACTTAAATAAAATTGTAAATAGCGCTACTTGCCTAGCAAACAAGTTTTCATTGTTTTGGAACAGGTATTGTTTCACAGTTTTCCATCCAGTTGGTATGATATGTGTTCTTAATGACAGGTTGAAAATACAGATGTTGTTTAGCTGTTCTCAACAGTTTACCGGATAGTCTGTAAGCTCCAGAAGAAGAACACTGGAAGAAGAAGAGAAAGACAACCAAAACTTATGCTTTTCATCATCATTCCATGTTGCACGACTAATAACACAGCTATGTTAGAAGTCGTGTGCACAATGATTGGTCACACATTTCCAAAACCTGTCTCTAAAATGACAGAGAGCATGTGTTGTATAGAATCAAAGATCTCATTGCTGTGTGTGTTCACTCCTTTTTGTTCGATTTTGTTTAACAGGAAATTCATGGATGTCATTGAGGAACACTCTCCATGGCTGGCAGATAAAATCCAAACAACAGAAGCGGATTCTGATGTAAAAGTGAAAGACCCAGGTAGGAAGGAGTGTAGACATTCTGTAAGCTAAATTTATTGTACTTTGTCACCGATAGTTTATTAATGCTTGGTGTCTCTGTCTTGTTCTTCTTTATATCCTGTCCACTACTTTTATGTGCGACTTTAATTACCAATAGACATTGAATTTCAAGGGGCATAATTTATATGTGTGTGTGTATATGTGCACACACAAGTGCATAGGTACTTACATGCAGGTACATGTGTAGACTACTTGTGTGTATGTGTATGTGTACATGGGTACGTTTGTGTGTTTGTTTATTTTTTAAAATTATTATATATTTGGTTTTCTTATTGTTCGCAATATTTCAAATAACAGATAACAAATAACAGCAACAATAATAGTTAAACAACCACAACATTAAAAAATGAACTAACATGAAAATGACCTTTATGCTTTCCATTCCTGGAAGGAGATCCTCATGTGCTGGACGACAGTGTCAGAACCACATTGCGAAAGTACTTTGCTAATCAGGAAGGAACTTCAACAGCCCTCTCAGAGATCAGGGATGTCTTAAAGAAAGAGGGTATCTTCAAGGGTACTGATGAATGGAACAATTCAATACTGCAAATATTCATACAAGAGGAGTTTGTTGGTGTCACGCGCGAGATGAAAAAGAAACGCCAAGGGAGAAATACAAAAGCACATGCGTATCCTTTGAAAACATTTCTCTAGCAAGTGATATTTTTCTTCGCATGCTTGTTTGAAATACTTTTCAGTGTGAGACATGCCTGGTGTGAAATAACCGCAAGTTTAAATTTCCTTCCGTAGTCTGCTGTTCAAACTCCAAGCCGTGAACAACATATTAACAGTTATATTTGAAGAAAGAAGGGAGTACTTGGCCTATAGTGGTTGTTGTCATCACCAAGAAGAATGAGTTTGAATGATCTATTGTTAAATTGGTTTATCATTGGGGATAGCGAAAGATTCCAGTCATCTTAGACATAGACTCTGCATTTAGAAATCTGATATTGTTAATAGATCGAAATTTCTTGAGAAACCATACACATATGTAATTGCCTCTGTCTATGTCGGATCATAGAATCAGAATTTACCTCCCAATTGGGTTTTTCTCTTCAGGGCAACATCTTCCCTCTATAAATGTGGCCTGAAAGTTTTCCCCAGCTGACCAGGGCTGATGATATCAGCGTACGTTTTATGGGCAGATAAACGCCCTGCACTGACGGCTGGTGTACGTCACACTTCGGTGAAAACACCTTACCTGTAGATGGATTTAACTTTAATCCCACATGCAGGTTTGCTATTGTACCGTTCATACCTCTTTCACTTTCAACCGTACCGAAGCAAGACTGATACCATCAGAAAGAGACACCACTGCTCTGTTTGTTGATGTTCATTTTGGCGAGAATTTACAGAGGTAGGTAGGTGATTTTCTTCAATATTGTAGCATAACCCCCTCCAAATTGAAGGTTTCTAAATTTGATCATTGACATACAAGTATGAACTTTCATGAAATTCTAAAGTTTGTCCAGCTATGTGCTTTGGTCCTTTGTTCAAGGAGATGCCAAGCTAGAACCTGGTATAAGTTACATGTTGACATCCATTAAAGTTTAATAGCTATGTGTTCTTTTTTGAGGGACTACTGACATTAAGAACTGCATTTCATTTCTGTGTACTACAGTGTTAGCTTTATTTAACTCTGTCATCATGCATGGAAAGAAAACAATAGTCATATTATATTAGCTGTCTTTATCACACATTTTATCTAGTAATATACACTCCTTTGTTTTCCATAGGAGACCAACTGCTTTTTGGGTATTTAAAAAACAAGTATTATTTAAATCAGTTCAAAACCCCTCGTTCATTCTTTCCTAGTGTCTTTGTTATTTCACACTTTCAGAGTTCAGGAAATTCAACAACCGTCATAAGTCATGGCTCACAATCAGGAAATTCATGATGCTGCAGTTTACAAATTATGGCAGATTTATGCAAGACGTGCAAACAGCAGCTGAGGCACTAAAGCGAAAACCAATGATGTGCTTCACATTTGTGAAGACATTCGTATGAAATATGGTAATGATGTCTTCAAGGATTCAGAAAGACATTCTAAACACATCTGCAAAAGATGTCAAACAAATCACGAACTTCAAAAAGCGGGCAGTGACTTTAGAAAACCAACAGAAGGCAAGAAGAGTGATATCTGAAACAGACAGCCTATGCTGTGATTTTGACAGTACTAAATCTATTTCTGAGCGTTCCATGTGCCAGAGTTACCACAAACTATTTGATGAGAAAGGAGCTTAACGAGAAAGTAGGAGAGATAGTGCGAGATATTGAAGTATTTGTACAAAAGGATTTTCCATGTTGTCAAGGACTTGTATGTGCCACTTTAGACAAAACATTAAATAAACACAGAATCTTTCTGCAGGCATACCATGGTCGATCACTCGTATGTAATCATTGTAAGAAATATCTCAAACTAGCAGTTTATGCAGATCTAATACAACAGATAGTCAGGAAAACCATAGAACTGACCACTAAGGACAGTATCCAATCGAAAGCAACGGCAGTTGCAAACATGTTTAATGAACTCAATAAATTGTACTCTACTGTGGACAACAACATTTCGCATAGTCACGTGGTTGACCTAGCAGAAATTGCTGCATTGAAAACTGACATAGCAATTTACTGCAAATATTTTAGAGAAACCATGAGGGCAAAAATATATCCAAGACTCCACTTTCTGGAAGAACACTGTCTGCCATGGATAAGATATTTCAGTTTTGGCCTAGGGCTTCATAGTGAGCAAGGGGGAGAGCAACTCCACCAAAAAATTATAGGAGCTATAGAACACCAAGTCCAGAAGATAAGATGTGTTCACTTATGTCTAAGCACCTGGCTCAGATTTCCCCACACTTACTTGCAAGTGAACTAGAGGTGAAGAAAAAGAAAATTGAGAGTTGATTCTGATAATGTCTCATTCTGTGTTATAAAGGAGTTTATGTGCATTCTTTTGAATTAAGAGCTCTCTTTGTGAGAACAAATCCTGCGGAGTTCCTAGAGAAGTGCAAATTATTTGCTTGATATGTGGTGTTTTGCTGAGAGCCTTGACGCCAACACTATAATTGTTTTGTTAATACTTCTGTAAAGCTATTTTTATTTGTATTCTTTTCACCTACAATTTTGCAACCAGGTGATTGCCTCCTCAGTTCAGTTATCAGGCAACAATCGTTCAAGTTTAAACATGTCTGTTTCTTGCTTAAAATATTAATAACTTATGATGTATTTTTATTACGTTCTTCTGTCTGAAGGTTACACAGAGTCAAAAGGATCTTATATTTTCTACAATGAGCAAGTTTTCTGAACCCGTTTTGTGATATTACCTTAAGAATGCTATTGTATCACTCTATTGGCTAAGTTGTGGTCTGTGTGAATTCTCTTCTCTCACAAATAAAGTTGTTTGTCAGTGATGCGGATTAATTGTAGCAGAATGGCGATAGATGACAATTTGGTTCTTGCATCATTTTCTACATCTGCTTTTCTTCTTTTACCTGACCTTGATTACATGGCTGAACTAACTTCAGAATTACTTTGAATAGAGTTTGAAGATTAAAATTCATATTTTCATTATGCATTTTGGTTGTCATTTTCAAATGGTTCTAAAGAGAAAACCATTAAAGGTTCTTTTGATTTCACCAATCAACAGTTCGTGTCTCAAATTTTTATTCAATACCTTGCATGATATATGGACAGGCCATATTAAGGTTGATACAGGCCTTAAAATTTCCCACATTTTACACACAACTTTGGCAGGTAAAATTTGGCCTGTGGGCAACCAAGGGAGATGAAAACCCATTAAGCGGCTGGTGCGGGGCCCTTGCCGAAACGCGATACATTATTATTGGGTCCCCAAAAACTTTCAGGCCAGCACGACGTGACCATGAACGACCATGACCGCGGCGTTACCCACTTGGGCCAAACTAAAGGTCAACGTTTGTAGAGATTACATCGTGGAGGTGTAATCCTTGCTAGCAAGGCTTCTCCATGGTGAGCGATCTTGAGTAAGGACTTCCCATGTATTAGTATCAATGCTGAATATTTTCAGGGACCTTTACGCGTGTGCTCGAAGCACAGTTTTGACCCTCCTCATGACCGTTGGCTAGCTTATCATGGAGTAGTCTCTTCAGAAAACATGTGTCTTGCATACGCACGATTTGTTTTGTCCATCTGAGTTGGCTCTTCTGAGTAGGGTGTGAATGTTAGTCATTTCAGCGTGATAGAGGATAGGTATTCCGTCTTCCCAGGGCATCTTCAGAAGCTGTCTGAAGCAGTTGATGTGGAAACCATTGAGCTTTATTGAGAAATGATAGATCATTGCCATTTCTTGGGTTGCAGACAGCAGTTGCATAAACATACTAGGATATGATCTCCTCTAGCAACATTTTTAGCATGGACAAACACACACAGGCACTATACAGAATGTCATCCAAAATACCAGTATAAACATAACTATATTGAAAACAACATGTGAACGGGATCTCCAGTTGGGAGAATGCAAATATCACAAATAGTATATATATGTTGTTCACAGGTATTCATTTAGTGATACCTACTACCATCATAAATATTTTCACTGAAAATGTGGTTCCACTCACAGCTGGCAATGAGCAAATCAACAGAAATCTTTCTGAGAACAAAGATCTCTTGCCAGGTTCTGTAACGTGGTAAATATCAATCATTTTAAATTGCATTATGATTGTAATTCTCTGAAATCAAATTTCTTTTAGTACATGTATTATGTATTCTGCAATTGGTACCACATTTTTAAATCAGTTTTTTTTTTTTTTTTTATTTGTCACATCCAATAAGAAATCTCTAAGAATAACAATTGCCAAAATGGTAAATACACCCCAAATGTGTCAGATTCATTTGTGAGATGCTACCACATCCTACTAGCATGAACTATCAGTAGGACCAATAGCTTAAACGTTTGCACTTGCAATGTAAACAACACAAACACTGTCAACATGTGAATCACAGAATGAAAAAATTAATTGATAAATAAAAACATCAAAGTGTGAAGGAGAGTGACAGCTCATTTTGATATTCTATTGAACTATAAAATGATGTCTTTTATATGAAAACATTCTAGATATAATAATAAATTATAAAAATTTTAAAACACAAACAACCTACAAATTATATATTAAAGGGGTAGTGCAACGTCATGGACAAGCAATGCTATATGCTGTAAAATAATAAAGTTATAGTAGCCAAAAACATGGTACCGGTGTTATCTTTGCGAAGACATCACCGTTAACGTGTTTATTTTGCAAAATAAGACAACTGGAGGTTCTGCGTTTCTTTTGCCGGCACTCTACACCGATTTACTTGTGGCATCATCCGTTTCCCCACATCTTTGTACATGTACTACGAAGCTGCACGAATCGCAGCCGACTACTGAAGTCCTATCACTTTGAGCCTCAATATGTTTGTTTCAATTCCTTACTGACCAATGTTTCCTTCTAATCCCTCCCCTAACTCCACTTTTTCCTCACATAATAATATGATAATGTATGCAGTGGGCCAGTGGTAGGAGAAGGGGGTACTCATAAAGACATCAATTTCTTAAAGGGTGCCAATTATATCACCCCTTGTTCCACAGACTATTAACATTCAAATTACAGATGTGTTCATAACCTAATATGACTGCTTGTACCAAACCACTTCACATAGGGGTGTATTTGCGTTCTTGGTATAGAATCCTGATGTAAAATGCAAGCTAATATCCCTCTAACCACGTGGACTTAGATCATTCTTATCCAGGGCCGGATTGGCTCGAAAAAATCGGCCCACCTGGGACATAGAAGTCCCTCCAGCCCACAGACCTACCTGCCCACTGACGCACCGGCCCATCGGGAAACTCCCGAGTAGCCAGTCCGGCTCTGTTCTTATCAGATCAGGCTGGCTGACGATGACGGGGCAGCAGTGACTATAAAGAAATATATATAAGTGATCCAATGATGGCACAGAGTGAGAGCACAAGAGAGCTATCTGATATAAACTAATAGATACATAGGCTACTTTAGCTTTCATTCATTAATTATAGCTCACGTACTCTCAACAGGTTGATCGCTAGTCGATGCGAAACTTGCTGAGTGGGTCAAGTGGTCTATATGATACATGTATCAAAGAGACTCATGTACGTTTGATACTCTTCTCGTGATCATCGTTTCTTTTGATTATAGCATCGAACCGCTTGAGTGGGTCATGTGGCCCTTGATTTCTGTTCTGCTCTTGTGTTCAAGAGGATTTCATCTTTGGGCATGGAATTTCTCACTGTTCTATTAGGTACACTTTCCTTTACCGGCACAACCGCGGATTTGTGGTCCCGAGGAATCGATACTCCGATGCGCAGCTCCGAAGTATGAATCAATACTGCGGCCTATTCAGTATAACAAATAAATTACAAATAATAGCCTAGAACAACCCCGCTGGCTTAACCTGCTGGGACCCTCGACAGCGTTAGAGTGGA
>JBCAUA010000011.1:19101-33989 GCA_038406235.1 Peronia verruculata | reverse complement strand
CACATACACACATAGGGGGAGGAAGCCACAAAACGCACACACACACACGCACACACACACACATATCGGGGGAGGAAGCCACAACACGCACGCGCGCACACACACATACACACACACACACATATCGGGGGAGGAAGCCACAACACACACACACACACACACATCGGGGGAGGAAGCCACAACACGCACGCACACACACACACACACACACATCGGGGGAGGGAGCCCCAACACGCAGATACATATACACACATACATATCGGGGGAGGGAGCCCCAACACGCACATACACACATCCGGGGAGGGGGGGGGGCACGCGCGCGCACACAAACACACACACGTACACACACACAGAGACATAGGACTGTCCTCACCACATTGCACACTGGATTACACATAGACAATGTCTCATCCAACAATGTCACCTGGCACAGAAGCCAAACGTGTGCTGTGTAACTCTGCGTACAGAACACCGTATAACTTTGCGTACAGAACACCGTATAACTTTGCTCACAGAATGCCGTATAATTTTGCTTACAGAACACCGAACATGCACATGCCTTTGCTTACAGAACGCCGTGTAGCTCTGCCTACAGAACGCCGTACATGTATAACTTTTTTTATAGAACGTCGTAAAACTTTGCTTACATAACGTCGTAAGACTTTGCTTACGGATCGCCGTACATTGTATAACTTTACTTACAGAACGCCGTATAACTTTACTTATGGAAAGCAGCATAACTTTGTTAACAGAACACAATACAACTTTGCTGCTAAGATAACGCCGTCGTATAACGTTGCTGGCAGAACACCAAATATAACTTCTCTCGCAGCACGCAGTATAACTCTGGTAATAGAAGGGAATGCATGTTTAACTTTGCTGGTCGAATGTCATATAGCTATGCTAACAGAACAAAGACTAACTTTACTAACAAAATACAACTTTTTTTTTTTTTTAACGAAACACAATATAACTTTGCCAACTTCACTAACAAAACGCAGTATCATTTTGCTAACAGAACGCAGTATTACTTTTCAAACAAAACGTAGTACATGTATAACTTTGCTGGCAGAACGCCATCTACACGAATATGTACAGAAATGAGCTATGCTGACAAAAATGATCTCACCCAGTTCGTGGTGCTTTGTGTGTGTGTGTGGGGGGGGGGGGGGGAAATCTCCCATTATTGAATCTCTACCATTTTCACTATACTATTAATAATTTGAAGAACAGGAAGTGCATAAAAATTGTAGTACTGAGCCGACATAGTACTGTCTTTATTACTATCAACTGATACGTTTCTGACTAAGTTTCGAAAACGGATGTGTTACACTGAGAGTATAAAGAGCGCACTGTGCTTTGGTGAAAAAAAATCAGGGGACAATGGGCTTATTCAAAATCTCATAATGTCGACGTGATGGTGATTAGCTCAATGAGCTGACACTTCACCGAACACTTGGTAGACGCAGCTTCTCGGTTCCTTTGTAAAACGTGTACACTGTTTGTAAATCCCTGCACAAAGTACTAACCACATGAAGACTCCAGTGGAAAAACATTTTCTACAAAGGGAGAAAAACATTAAATTTTAGAGGTCTATAGTTTTTTCACTGTATACCCTTTTAAAAACTCTCTTTATAGAGAAACTTACCTGTTTTTTGTTTTTTTTTTTTCTTTTTTTTTTTTCGAATTATTGTTCTGGTTAATAAATCTTAGAGGTGTGATTTATAACGTCAGGACATAACTCGTTCTTCGCGAAAATGTGACATCTGGTTTTTCCACTGGAGTCTTCACATATATTCCTAAGAGGCAATGAGTCGTTTTGGGCGGGCTGATAGCATAGAAATAAAAACTGCGTCAAACGCAAGCAGAGGAGATGAAATATAATGGAGCTTTCCTTACGTTTTAGTTACATGAGGATAAAGAAAGAAAGAAAGAAAGAATGAAAGAAAGAAAGAAAGTTTGTTAGCATTAACTGTTAATTACCATTCATTCCGAGAGAATCCTAGAGCTCAGACTGAGACAAGCAACCTGTACTGTGTTTGGAAATATGCGGTACACAATCACAATGGGGCTGGTCACAAGAAATAAATAAGTGAATAAATAAATAAATATAAAATACCCATTAGCTATTCAATGATGGTCCACTCTTCACAATAGTACTACACAATGTAAACAACAACAAGAACAGAGTCACTTTTATAACGTGACATCACACAATACAAACAAGCGGACTACTCACTATCATCACATGATCATTGGGAGATTCAAAACAATAGATTTACTCCAACGAAGTGACTTGCCGGAAAATCCCGCATCTATTTTTAGCACGGGCAAAACACACTCCAAACCGTTCACTGCCACTGATATCAATTTTTAAAAAAATGCACGGATCTCATGATGGAGCGGAAACACACGGAGTGTTCTTTTTTTAGCAGGAAGTACAAACCGTCAGCCGGGGATTTACAGATCTGTACTTCGTCGAATAAAAACTACTCCGTTGTCACTGCGAGCTATCTTGTCACTGAGTCAAATTGGTTGTGAAATTGAGCCTGAGAGGAACAGGCCAAGCTTTAGGTCAACTGATTACACATGCTATCACGTTTTTTTTTTTTTGTTTCCTGAGAAAAATTCCTTGTTGTCTTGTTTACAAGTCGTGAGCTCGATTCGTTGTTGCTTTCTCTCCACGTTTGGGCTATTTGAAGGTATATATCATGTGAAAGGTAGCCACAGGTAGCCTATATCTACCATATACATGTAAATGTAACTTTTTCCCCGCCATCGGTGGGTTGTTTCCCATGAAGTGCCATCCTCGACATTCCAGGGGTGACATCCCTTCTCACTCTCTCTCCTTGCTCCTGTCTTCTGTCCCGCTCTCTTCTCTTTCTTCTTCTTGACGTGTAAACGTGTCTCACGGTGTTTGACACAATATGGTCCTAATCGTGCGGATGTGTCGTTAAACCCCAACACATCAACGACTTGCTCAAACAGGTTGATTATGAAACTCATTTTGTTCTATCCTCCATGTGAAAAAAAAAGTTGCTGAACATAAAACATCAAGTTTCTCAAAATGTGTAAAATGGAGATAGAGCAACAGAGAACTAAATCACGAAGTGGTTCAAATATATTTCATGCACAGCCTCAATGGGAAATCGTTGTGCCCTGTTTTATGGCCTATTACTTCCATTTGCCAGATAAAAGAGGTGTTGAGCAAGCGGTATAAAAATATTTTTTTTAAAAATTCTTTACTTCATGTCATTCGAAAGACATGATTTAAAAAAAAATAATAATAATAAAAATAAATAAAATAAAATTATAAAAATAAGATGGAAAACATTCTCTTAACACCATTTTTCCCAACCTTTTTAAAAGCGCGTGTTTCAAGCAAAGGGCGCTTAAAAAGATTTTGTTTTGTTCCCCTCCCCCTCTGTCCACTGCTTGGTCAACACCTCTTGTGTCTGTCAAAGGGAAGTAACAGGACTGTGCACAACAATCTCCCACTCCCATCACTTTGAGACAGTCAAATCACCCCAATTCAGATTCAGAGACTTGGCGCCGGTAGTGAACACAACTGCTAGTAAGACACAGACGGCGGCTTATCTTATCCAATCTGGTTCTTTTCGCCCTCCGTAAGCTAGGTCAACTCCAAAAGGAGTGATGCGCCATTAACCCTTCTTACATTTTATGTGCTTGTGCCATTAACCCTTACATGTGCTAAGAAACGCATATGGTCAATTATCTGCCTACCACACTATTACGCACGTGAATGAGCCCAATGTTGTCAATCTGTCTACATGAAAAAGTAGGAAAGTTACTGGTATATTCTTTAGCAACACGTAAAACTGAAGTACGTTAATGTACAGGATTTGGGGCCAACAGAGAAATTACTGACAGCCAAAAAGCAGAAAATTTGACATCCTTGTGAGCCATTCTATCAACCAAGTTACTTCCCTTTGCCGTGTACAAAAGGTATAACACACGCATTGTTTCTCTTGCTATGTGAAATACATGTATGTATAAGAGAAATTCTGAAGTATTCACCATGTGATGTAACTCTTGCTTCATACATAGGGAAGTAACTGCTTGAGGAGGGACCAACAGTATTTATTTCCTTCCCGGTCCATACAACACACCATAGAAATGTGAAGAAAAACACACACACACACACACACACACACACACACACACACACACACACACACACACACACACACACACAAACATATCTTAGAGCACTGACTTTTGTCTTGCAACTCTATGCGTGTCAAGGCAGAAATGGGAGATCGTTTCGCAGATTATCTGCCCCTTTCCAAAAGAGGGATTTGTGTAAGGGGAGATCATCGTGACCAGAGTTTTACTGCCCTTTGCCAGACAAAAGATGTGTTTAGCAAAGCAGTGAAAAGAGGAAAAAATCCCTTTAGAGCTCGCCATTCGAAAGACTGATCGCCACAAAAATTGATAAAGTTATAGCAATAACAAGGAAACATTCTCTTTACATCATAATTTTGCGGGAATTTTTGATGGTGTATGTTTCAAGAGAAGGACGCGAAAGTTATGTTTTTCCTCTTTACACTGCTGGCGCAATCCCTCTTTTGTCTGGTAAAGGGAAGTAATAGGGCTGAACACAACGATCTCTGTTGTTGACATGTCAGAGTGCAAATGATGTTATTAGTGTCCATGCTTTTTCTCTCACCCCCCCCCCCCCCACCTTTTTTTTAATTAAAAAGGCAAACACTTCATACTAAAAGACAATAAAAATAATATAAAAAAAATAGCATGCTTTTTGTACTACATTACACTACATACATGTATGTTTGTTTGTTCTTTGGAAACGTCTTCCATTTTAAAATAACATGAGCAAATCACATACATGTAGACACCTCATGCTTGAATGATCACATTGCTAGCTACACTTCAGTTGCTTGAATGTTATGTTATATGGAAATGTCTTCTATTGCAAAATAAGAGGAGCAGATTTTTAACCAATTCAGCTACTTGATACTTGTGAAGTTCAAATGAGTATGAGGCTGATAAAATTTTGTGATTTTTTAGTCCATATGTACAACATCACCTTCGACACTTTTTACAGAGAAAATGACATGTGTTTTCTTTCTATCTTGAATCTCATGAATTCACAATCTGATTAAAGATAAAAAATAAGTTAAAAAACCTTCTGTGAGAGAGAAAGGAAAACTTTAAAGGATAGACAAAGGATCATAACCTTATAACAATTATAAATTCACATCACTATTCCGAGACTCTGTTACTTCACCCATTTCTACAAATGGTTTTGGGGTTGCAGAATGACTTACAACTAACTTATAGGGCTGGATAACTAACTAATCACTGAAGGGAAATGGCAGCTGAATAGACAGCAACCCTCTTCACTGAACAATCTAGGTCAAGGTCATGAACGTATTCTTTACAAATACAAGGGTTAACTTCTCTAATGATGAGAAATGGAAAACAAAACAAACAAATGAACCTACTAAACTGACAAAATAAAAACAAAAACTACCATGCATGTGTAGGCAAACGTGTTTCTGTGTTGATAAGATAATAATTAATTAAGAACTGCCATTCACATATGACTAGCCTCACTAGGATGGCAATGAGAAAATCTATTTTGCTTTTTGCCAATATATAGTCTTTCAATCATAGATATAAAAGTAAGAATGGCAATTATCTTGGCTTTAATTCAGTGCTTGCCCACGTTTTTTTTTTTTTTTAAACTTTGTCCTGACAGTAGCATTTTCCCCCTACTCTTCATAAATTTAAAACAGCCAAGTTTGTGGTAGAACTTCTAATAAATATGATCACAAAATACAATCGCCACTATCACAGAGGGCTGGATGTCAGATTTCCCTACCTCAAACACCAGACAATAGTTGAGTCTCTGATCCCTCAGAGGAATTCAAACTCACACTTTCACTCAAAAGGCAGATGCCTAAGCCCATGGTCAGGGACTGGGTACTCCCTCTGATCTAGTTATTTTCTGAACTTCAAAGACCTCAGCCCATGACTTGTGTCATCAGTTCAGGTGAAAACCTCACTGCATTGAATGCTATTGTCACTGTTGTGACAAAACTACAAAATTTCCCCCTTGAAAGTTAAATTGTCTTCAGTAACAAATTCACACAGAAAAGTGAACTTTACACAAGGTCAGCATTCAGGATACTATCAATTTTCAAAGAAGAGTTTCTGAACTCCATACAAACAATTGCGATACATTCTCAAATCAATGGATGTGGCACTTTCATCTAAACTAAAATTCATAAAAGGATTACGCACTCAAAAACTGCTGAATGTATCCATCTGAAATTTGGCACACAACACTGTTGCTTGAGGATCTGCCGCAAAAAAGCTTAATCATGTTTGACATTATTTTAAAAGGGTGATAATAATTGAATAGCAACCTTGCAAAGATGCTTGATCCGAATTATATATAATATGTTTCGTTTATCCAAAACAAAAAACACGTTTTCTTTGCATATAGTGCTCATTTCAATCATCCAAAATATCAATATCGAGGAGTGCATGCTTGCTAGAGACTTTAAGTCGCAGTTTTCAAATATAATGAGGCTTTCAAAATGTGAAGTGATGACCTGATTAACCACTGCAACATCATCAAACCTAGACCACAACACTGTCCGTCTGGAAACCACCTCATCAAATCAACACTACACCCTGATCTCTTATCTACTTTTCAAATCTACAACATCATTCAAATCGGTATCAAATTCGGTCGGGAACTTTTAAAACTAACACTGCCAAAAGATAATATTCCGCAGTTCTTTCCTCCAGGTGTTCGTTTTCTCATACAGACAGACAGATAAACAACTGAAGTTGGCTCATCCATCAAACTTTTCATGGCTTGCTCTGGAAACTTTTGCTTACCCTCTGAATGTAACTGAGAATGACACTACACTATGTACCCACCTTATAATCAAATAAAATTTTCCACAAGAAGTAGGACTTTGTTGTGTTGCACTTAAAGAGCAAATTGGAAACCTTTGAAAATCTGTAAAATTTGCCATCAGCAAAACGCTTATCAAGAGACTGCAGTCTTCTCTTGAGTCTTCTTTGTTTTGATGTTATTTATGGCACTGAGTCTCAATGTGTATGTGAGTAAATATATATGAAGGGTTTGGGGGCAGAATGAGATAGATCCAAACTTGTTGTTTAAAGAAAAATGACAATTTGTCCTTCAGTTATTAGTAATTAGCACTAAAAACTAGAATTTTCTGAAGACTTTCAGGAAGGATGCGTCACATTTGGTGAAAAGGAAAGTCCTTACCGTATAGCACTATCATCATTCCCAGTATTGAGGGGGACAACTCAAAATTTTCAAAAATGGTGTTTGTCGCATTTTGCCCTGACACCCTTCATATGTATGTTAGAAGTTACATATTACGTTGGTCCATCAAGCTGCCAGCCTTTCAAGCACACATTATTTTGAACAGAAATCATTCCTTAACTGCCCCTAAAACCAATTGGGCCATGTCTAACAATGAAGTATTTTGAGGTCAGTCACATGATCGAACGATTTTTTATCACACACCGATTTGTGGGCATCCTCTGTGCATGGCAGGCCACTCTTGACCAATGATGAGCATTAAGAGATACCCATACCAACATGTGTGAGCCATCTTTCCTTGGTCATGTGACCATCTCAAAGGCCTCATTTTTGTTTGAAGTCCACAACAACAACAATGATGAATTTCCAGTGAAATCCTGTCCGACCCCAAACAAAAGAAAAAAGAAAAAAGAAATTGCTGAAAGCTGACCATGCAGACCCTACTGCGGTACCTCCCACTTTTCGTTCCTACAGTTTTGTACTAACACCCAAAAATAAAACAAGTTAATGGTGAGCATTATAACATATTATTTATTCAGAGTAAGTGTTCCCACAAACGTAAGGGGGGGGGGTTTGCATTATATACTTATTCAGGGTTTCATAGAGCTGTGCTCTCTTATCAGATGAGAAACAGAATCCCCACCAAGAACATGCCAAGAGTATGAGCAAATTGCAAGTCAGCCCTGATAATAATGCTTTAAGTCATTTTCAACATTTTTTGAGATACATGTATGTAAAGCTGTTGATGAGCTAGATGCTATTATCATTCTCTGAATTAAAACCTATATTATTCTGCTGGTGCGGTTATAAATGTTTTCAAATGACATTATCTAATATCTCTGTTGCACCGAGATGCATTTTGGTGCAAGTTTGACTTCAGCCCTTATCCTAGAGAACAGACCATGGTAGCTCCGAGAACACAGGTGAGCTCTTAGATCTGTCTTACATCACAGTCTGAAGTCAACACGTAATGTGCTTCATTGTAGAGTCTCATTTAATGACACAGCAAGTTAAAAACTACTGTCACCCTACTTGCTTACAAAAAGTTAAAACAGTAAAGGTCATGCTAAGGTAACAGCACCGGTACAAATTAAAAAGTATGATAATAATAATAATAAATACAGTGGTCTCCGCCTAAGAACGCTCCACCTAAGAGCCTGGTCCACCTAAGAACCTGCTTTTTTTGTCTCCCAACTATCATAGTATCTGCTTCATTTTTTTTTTTTTTCTTTTTCTTTTTAATAATATTTTTGTCTCAATTTCGCTTAAACTACTGCGCAATGACCAAAATATGATTCGAATTTTTGGTTTAATTTGCTGGGAATGAATATTTTTCTTGCTTTCTTTCTTCTTCTTTTTTTATTTTTTATTACAGTTGTAAAAGTCAGTTTTACTACTATTCACTTCACAATGTCAACAACCAATATGATTTATCTTTTTTCAAGTAATTTAATGAACGCTCAATTATGACTTGCAGCCATTAAAGTAATGCAAACAACAGACTACTCACCATAACACAAATTAGCATAATTACTGTAAAATGTAGCAATGAATATCTGTTGAAATAATAAAAAGGTGTTTTCGAACATGATTTTTTTTACTCGAGATAAAATGAGAACCAGTATTCTAAAGCAAAGTCTGATTGTTTTAATCTGCCAAATTATTTTTTTTTTGGTATTTAGATATCATCTAATACCATTTAAAGAAAAAAGGAAAAAAAAAATTTTTTTTCTAAAAGCTAAGAAAGTATCACATTTAAGTAAAAGGGCAGAAATGGAGGGGAAATGCAAGGTCTGGGTTCATCGTAGAAGAAGAATGTTTCGGTCCAACACGGCGCATCTTCTGTTTTGTTTCAGGCTCGGATATCTACTGATCTAGTAGATGTCACTCCTATTCCCAATTTAATAAAAATTAATGCTGCATAAAAATGCAAACAGGACAACCCCAAGCCGGTTGTGAAATTGGCCTAGTGAGATGGATTCCTTTTGTCACTGATGAAACACAGTTCAATGTTATAGTGCTCATTTTTCACTTTGGATACAAAGAGTGTAACACCATAGGATAATTACAAGTGCCGCAGATGAAATAGATTGGAGATATATGCACTGTGTTTGCACACATTTAAATTTACTCTGAAAAGGACCATCACTAGATAATCATGTACGATAAAACAATGCAAGCAGAACTAACTATGATGTCAGGAAAGGATAGCACCGATTCATCTGCAGCCAGGGAAAATTGAGCCAGTCAGAAAAATCCTCTTCCTACTACAAAATGAATTAACAAGAAGAAGTGGAATGTCCTATATAACATACCTTAATTAAAATCATTTGTCACAAAATAGTAAATGATAATGAGTGTACCACATTAAAACAATAACAAAGTTTTAAGCTGTCTGTAAGTTTCATGCCTAATAATACCAATGGGACAAACTCCAACAAGGAAAAATGCCCACTTTTTCCATATCAAAATATGCTTTCTTTACTTCAACATTTTTTTCCCCCACAATTGTATTCAGTGTCCTGTATAAGGTCTCAAACAGGAAAATCAAATTCAAGTAATCCTGACAATCTGCTGCCACGTTCATGGAATATATTATGTGAGTGGTCACAGTGGCTGTGTGGTTAGGCATCTGCTACTCGGCAAAAAAACACATTGTGGAGATTACAATGTTGAGTCTCAGATTTGCCGTCGAGGGGATAGGAAGATTCAAAGATTATAACTTTTTTTCAGTGACTTAATAGTTCGCGGTCTTCCTCTCGATAGGGAAAGCTTGACATCTAGCCTTCTTGGATAAGGGCAAACATATTTCGGAAGTCCTGTCTGTACCTTATTGACATCAAAGAACCCTTGGCAATTGAAAGATCAATGAAGAGTAGGCAGAGTATCACTGTCCGGGCAAAATCTACAAATTCCAAATTTCTACCTTCAAAAATTCTCACCAATAAAGAAAAAAAAATCTGCTTTCTTATGACTGAAAAGACTTGAGAAATACATCACATTTTCAACATTAACAAAATTTAAGACCTCAGTGTGTTGTGAAACAACTTTAGTTAAGCAGACAATTTGCGTAAAGAATGAAATTATGTTCAATATACATTCCTATGCCCCATGTAAACAAGAATATCTCACGAATAATAATAGAGAGTATTTATATATATAGCGCTTATCCCCATAATTACTGGCTCTAAGGGTTTTACAATCTATTATCATTAATTGTAAAATATAATTTGTGCACCTAGTTGAGGTGATGTGTTACTATTAATATTATATCCATTTTTCCTGACATGGAAATGGATGGATGTGAAATGGATGGGGAACCACAATTCACAGCTGAAAATTGAATTGTATAGTGAATGCATCCATTCAATGACGTCACAGTGCAATAAAG
Source organism: Peronia verruculata (assembly GCA_038406235.1). Taxonomy (NCBI): domain Eukaryota; kingdom Metazoa; phylum Mollusca; class Gastropoda; order Systellommatophora; family Onchidiidae; genus Peronia; species Peronia verruculata. Next base: position 23,244 of record JBCAUA010000011.1, on the reverse strand, counting down.
GAATGTCAATACAGTTAACATGAGAGTTGCAACCTCACGTAAGGGGTGCAATGCTGTGTGTACTGTTGATTTTGGCAAAACTGATGGCCGGCACTAGTGCTTAGCCTCAAAAAGTGTTTGTTTTGACTAGTGACTCTGCCAAGGCTTCAGAGTGACATAAAAATATGATGTCAGGTCTCCGTCGGGTTCCTGACTAACCAATGTCCTCTTCTAATCCCTCCCATTAACTCCATCCTTTCTTCATATACATATAATAGTATTTGAAATGAATCAAAGATAGGTAAAGATTTCTTTACCTTTTGAAGAGAGTCTGTTGAGCTGTATTTATTCCTACTACGACAACAATCTGACAAAACTGGGGCTGACAACTTTAGAGTTTTGGGTGACATGGTGAGAAAAACATCACAGTGCAGAGATCAGCCGGTAAAAATACTTATGCATGTTAGACTTAGCATCCTGCTTTAGCTGTCACACAATTTCTATACGACCAGCTCATGTTATAAGTTAACAGGTGTGAGAATGAAAAGCAGACAAGCAAAGAATCTGAATATAACAGAAAAGGAGAGAAAAATAAATTAAAAATAACATGAGCAAGGCGATGAAGGAGTCATTTTCAACTATTGCATCAGATTTGCACTTCAGCTTTTAAGGCGACAGACTCTGTTTTCCCAGAAAAAAAAAAATTGTAATAAAAATACTCATGAACACACTGGGAGTGATGCAATAACAAAATGCAGCCACTAAAAATTTCAGGCTTGAAAATTTCAGTCTCGATAAAATGACTGCACCCACAGAGAAGGAAATTGAATAACCAGCATCAGTATTTTTACTAGGTAATAACTCAATCATTTGTTTTTCTCTCAGAAAAGAGGAATCGAGCAAAAATGGAAATTGTAACCAGCAGTGCTGCAGGTAATCTACCCAGCACTCAGCAGTTTCCCTTGACTAGCACTCAAGCAGTCTAACCCTGATGCCTGAGGTTCAATTTCACATTACATAATCACTAAAAATAACTTCATTGATCTCAATTAACTTAGTATGGTCTTCTGCATTCTTCTGTTCAGCATTGTATCCCCTCCCACATAGCCTACATCAACTAATTTGCCATGTGAAATGCATTGTCTGTATATAATCTCTGAGTCTCCCCTCCCATTTCTTCCCCTTTCAAAGTTGACCAAAAATAAATGCTGTTGGGTGAAATGTGTTACTCTGCTGTCTGACTCTCATCCGCCACCATTCCCTTTTTCGAGTCTTAAAAAAAAAAAAAAATCACTCATACGATAGAGAGAGATCTAACCGGATGTACAGAATGAGAATACCGACCGATTTATTTTTTATCTGACATCTATTTACGTTAAAGTAGGGGTTCAATTGTCAGTGAACAGTTGGGAGCATTGGTACTCAGTAGCCCGTATGCATGACTCAGGTAGGAGGGCACTCGGCGACCTGCCGCTTACGATGGCCAACTTTTGTTTCGGCTTCCATCGACCGTGCCCGTTACATCACAGAGCGAGACCTCATCAAATTCAAAACTAAACCCAACTTTCAAATACGATCGATAGCCTACATCTACAAATGCCTCTTCATTTTTGTAATCAATGATACTAATATTTCGCTAGGTAAAGACACGTATATGGGATTTAAAATGGGTGAAATTCAACCCTTTCGAAATCGAAAATAGAGACGTAAAATGAGGAAGAGGAGGGGTATTTGGGTCATGGCCTGTGACGTCATGCAGACCACAGTCCCGTGTTGATTCGCTATGAAACCGCAAGTAGACTTACTATCATCAGGTGGCTGTATTTTTATCGCACATCTACATTTGTTTACAAACAAAAAATCTGACTACAGCGAACTGCACACTGCATAAATTCAAAAGAACAGTTTCTACAGAACTAGCAGACTGCACCGCCCAGATTTCGCTCGCCGAAATACTCGCACAAGATCGCTTTCCGAGATCGGTCGTGTGGAGGTGGCACCGAGCCAATAAAAATCTGCAACATGGGTCGTCGTCCATTTCAGTGATTAGAGCACTGCTTCAACTACAACTGAGCATAGATATATCAAAAAGTTGCTTGCAAATTTTGGGCTTACACATAAAGCATGTATTAAACAGGCGTGTGTAAACATTAGAAACACGTTTGACACTCACCTGACGGTCCGTGTTTACTCCGACTCCATTTCGCGCGTATGCAAATGACACCCGGATGGTCATTTTGCGCATGCGTGTTGCTCCCATTCAACGTAAACAAACGGGGTTCGACAAGGGTTGTACCATCAGAATGTCAACATGACACATCCACAGATGTACAATATACTGTTCTCATAGACGTAAATTTCGTTATTCTCTGTAGCTAACTGAATACGCAGGCAGTGAAAGGTTTAGATATTTCAACACCAGTTGTAAGAAAGGAAATAGCTCTCCCTTTTATTGAATATTATCAGCCTTGAATAATTGATGACACACATAAATTTACTGAATTTAGTCTGGGGCCTGGTGCGGGTGAAAACATCGACATCAGTATTATAATACGACTGCTATAACACAGAGAACAAGGGATCTGCTTTTCAAATTTTCTTTTGATATATCACTATCAATTATAAATGAAATCATACTGAATTTACCAGACATATCTGCCTCAAACATCTCCTCTAACCTCGTCATGAGATCGCTGTATGTCCACGGGACTTTTAATAATATTATTATTAATTGACACACAGAGAGCCTCAAGTTCTTCATTGACGACTTCCCGCCAGTATGGTCTAACCGAGGAGTATAGTACATGTATCATATTTAGGTAGACTTACCTCTGTTAGAATCACAGATCTGACATTTCCCACCACGTAATGGTGACAGAAGAAATTTATCTTTTCCTCTGCGAATTTTTCTCCCGAGAAATTGTTTCAATTTATCTATCCTGCGGTCTATAGCAATGTCATAGCACTGTAATACATGTATCTCTGGCATGTTCTTTTTTGCCAGCTATGTAATCTTTGAGTTTGTTTCTTCATAGCAGACTTGCTTGAAGAGAGCTTGATCATTTCTCATCTTACATCTATTAGCGAAACACATGTTAAAACAGAGTTCAAGTAGTATTTGTTACATTTTTAATTGCCATTATTAAGTAAAATACCTTCATTCCCAGCTGCTGCTAGCTCATTATGAGCTACGATAGCTAACGACTGGGTCAGTTATTACATTACATGTATCTATCATGTCAGTTATTCTTGGTTAAGTTGTACGAGTACGAGATATATGCATAGGTTATGTTTATGCTAGTGCCTGGCAAACAGGAATAAAATAAATTCTTATCAAAACCCGTTCTCCTTGATCCATCGTTTTTTGACAAGGGAGGGGGGGAAGGAGGGGGGGAGGGAGCGAGCCTCCAGCAAGATAGTGAAGGATTCTCAAATTATTAAGATAAAAGTTGCACTTAATTTTGCGTCTGATAACAGCGTCCCCCCCCCCCCCTCAACCACCTGTGGTCCTCCAACGGCCAGTGCAAATATACCGGTAGGCCAATAGATTTTCATTACATCCGGGACTGACTCTGATAATAGGCCTATCTTAACAAACTGGAAGACATGGATGGAAAAGTTACGCGCTAACTATCAGGCGGAGATGATTTTCTATCAAGTTCACAGGGAACAGGATTGTTCTAGTCACACTCTAGTTTGGCCAAGGCATGAATACACTCTTGGACTACACAAGATAAGCCTGTACAGTTGGCTACACTTTGCTGTTTCAATTTGGCGAAAGTTCTTTTTCCGATTTGATTCGAAACAATAATGTTTTTTGAGTTGATGGATACTGATCTACATCTCTCAACTTAAAACCACAACCCTACCTCCTCCCCCACCCCCTCGCCCTCTTTCCCTGCTGCCGAAATAACGATCTCCCCCCCCCCCCCCCCGCCCCGCTGCCCGGAGGTTGAAAGGAACCCTAAGACGGTCTCCCTCTTCTTCTCTCTTTCTATCTATCTCTCCATATATAGATATATCTATCCATCCATCCATCCATCCATCCATCCACCATTCATCCATCCATCCATCCATCCATCCATCCATCTATCTATCTATCTATCTATCTATCTATCTGTCTATCTATCTATCTATCTATCTATCTATCTATCTATCTATCTA
>JBCAUA010000011.1:6101-19001 GCA_038406235.1 Peronia verruculata | reverse complement strand
ACATACATACATACATACATACATACATACATACATACATACATACATACATACATACATACATACATGCATACATATCTACATATATACATACATACATATCGAAATTCTTTATTTTCCAAATACAATAATATTGTGCAGACACAATATTATTCGTTATATCATGTCTTAGCGGAAAATTGTATATGACAAAGAACATACATACATACATACATACATACATACATACATACATACATACATACATACATACAGACACACATATACACATACATACATATGTACATACATACACATACATACACACAGACAGACAGATAGACAGACAGAGACTGACCTTGACTATAATCCTTCTGTTATCTAAGGACACCATTGGTTCATCTCATGCTTGTTTCCCTTGAGGTTCGCATGATTAACACTGTGTTATGTGATATGTGATCATGAACTGATATTCTCAATTCTCAAACGTTTGTAAAGGTTTAATATTTATAGAAACAGCCGAAATGAGTTTTATAAAAATCTTCCATATGGTGCTCGGAAAAGGGGAGAGGAGGCAGATGGCGGGCAACAGATGGCGTGTGTGTGTGTGTGTGTGTGTGTGTGTGTGTGTGTATGTGTGTGTGCGTGTGCATGTACACATTGGTAATATACATGGCAATGTATCTCTTTTACTCAGTGTCCTTTTTTTTGTTTTACCTATTACAAATTCAGATTTGAATGATAGTGGATATTATAAACTGCTTCAGCTAGATGAATTTTAATAACCATTTTTGTCTTCTGTTATTATAGACTCTAATTAATGTCTCTTCACTGTTCGCGCATCGTACTGTCATTGCGGCAGGACTTGGAAATAAGACAGTTGTAAATGTATAGCATAAATATAATGATGATACATGTACAAACATATTAAAGTATACAGTATTTTTATGCAGTTCTTGTTTTATCTACTCATTCTGTATGCATGTAGTTTGATTGTATTTCGTATATCACGACTGGGTAAACTGGCATAGAATAATTTTTGTTGTTGTTGTTGTTTTTTAATTTTTATTTCTCAGAATTTCATAATTAATGTTAGATAATAGTATTCAGCATTTTCCAGAGATTTTCCTTAACATTGTTGATTGTTTTCTTAATATTGTCTAAGAATTTGATTTTTGCTTTATTTTGAAAAGGTGCCTAAAGCTTCCAAAGTTCATGGACATAACATTTTTATACCGTAGGTATATTTTTTAAAAGTGTTTAAACAGGCCTGCTCATTTGCAAAAAAAAAAAAAAGTAATTTGATTTTATGCTTTCCATCAAATGGAATAACTACATAATTTCTAAATCTGAAATGTCTAGGAAACAAAAAATGAGGCTGAATTCATTAAAAGGATAAATACAGATTTAGCAATTTAATTTTCAAGTACACGTAAAAGAATTTCTATAAGTCCAAATGCAAACCTTTTCAAACTTTTCTCAACTTTATGCATTTGAGCAGGATTTTATCAGATTTCGGATGGCTCTCACATTCTTTAAAACAAAAATTATGAAGGTCAATTTGTCATGGAATTACATGCAATCAGGCTTTTTTCACAGTGAGGTTTGTACTATCATTATTTTTGCGTTTAGTGCTTAAGCTAAAAATCCTTCATACATGCAAAAGCAACGAGAACTCGATTAATCTTTCATCATTTCTAGCTCCCCCAACCCCCCGCCCCTTCCCCCCTCTCCTTTCTCCCCTCTTGATCCTTACTTAGTCTTACTATCACACTTGTCTTATTGCATAGAGGGTGCTTGAGCCAATGACGAAATGAAAGTTTCAAGTGTGCAGCCTATTGTAACTCGGTTGGTAGGACGGGACGAGCACTTGCAAAAAGAAGAAGAGAAAAAAGAAGGAAAAAAAAATGGACCCCCCCCCCCCCCCCCCAAAAAAAAAAAAAAAAAAAAAAAAAAAAAAAAAAAAAAAAAAAGTGATAAAGTTATAGCAAGATGAAGAGAAATATTGTCTTTACAACATAATTTTGGGGGAATTTTTTCATGGCGCGCAAAAGTGATTAGTTTTTTGTTGTTTTTTTTTCTCTTTACACTATTTGTTCAATCCCTGTTTTGTCTGGTAAAGGGAAGTTATAGGACTGAGCACACCGATACTCCATAACTGTGGCATGACACGTCTCTCCCACATTGGCCTTTTTACGCCATGAAAAGAAATGTTCCTCTTGGCCTTGAGGGTTACATCATCTATGGTCAGATATGACCGAGGGAAGCCATCCATACATCCACCCTTTACTCCTTGTAGAGGACGGGCCCCAACAGCACTTAGTTCATTAGTTATTTCTTTTTAGTTAATTAGTCATTCTCCCTAGGTAATTTGTTATTTCTCTTTAGATAATTAGTTATTTCTCTTTAGTTAATTAGTTATTTCTGATTTGTCTTTAGTTAATTAGTTATTTCTCTTTAGATAATTAGTTATTTCTCTTTAGTGAATTAGTTATTTCTGATTTGTCTTTAGTTAATTAGTTATTCTCTTTAGGTAATTAGTTATTTCTCTTATGTTAATTAGTTATTTCTCTGTAGTTAATAAGTTACTTCTTATTTCTCTTTAGTTACTTAGTTATTTCTGCTTTTTCTTTAGTTAATTAATTAGTTACTTCTCTTTAGTTAATTAGCTCTTCCTCTTTACTCCTTGTGGACCAGAGAATCAACAGTAGTTTTCCATTTTCTTCGGCCCCTGGCGAGCAACTGCACAGCCCTACATATACATCTTGAGTTGTTCATCGTGCGATGTTATTCGGCGTCACCAATGCTCTCGACGTGGCTCAGTTTGACAAGTTCCAGGAGCTGATACTCACATGTACTCGCTCATGTACAGTACAATGTACAGTAGCCTACTGTACTGCAATGTGGAACTGTGATATTGTTAATTTTACTATTTGGAACTACTGTATTATTATTATCATGATTGTTATTACAGCATTAAAGTATTATTATTATTGTATTAGGCTTATCTATGTACAGTAGGGGGGAGAGGGACCGGGGGGGGGGGGGATAGTGTTGCATTTTCCGTCTTTCCACACTATTCGTCAAGGTCGTGGCTGCTATGCGCCGGATAAATGAGGGATTACTGTAATATCATATCAGGTTGGTGGCTATAAGTTCTATGCTCGCGCAGGCTCTGACTCCGACTTTGTTTACTAGTGTTTAGTTCACGCCCTCCTCATCTCCTCCACTCTCTGTGGATTCGAGTCCAGAGCCTGTCGAGTGACATTTGTCTGCTCTTTCTATAACGTGTGTTCAACCCAACGCCATAGTCTTTTCCCTTTCTATACCTCCATAGATTCTTGGCGGGATCTCAGCCACAGGTCATGGTTTAACCAGTTCTCTTTGGTTTAACGGCCTGTCGAGTCACTGGAGCTGTGCAATCTTCCGCAGTTGGTCATAAGTCTTGATCACCGTTAAGTCGGTAATGATTACAAAAGATTGCCATTGCAGTAAGCAAATAACAGCCCGAAACACTGAAACAAAATTAGAAAACAACAACAACAACAACAACAACAACAACAACAACAAGAACAACAATGTTCTCGGTTACTAAAAAGATCTATAGGAGAGTTCCCAAGACTGCAAAATAGTAGCTCTATATTTCTGATTGGCGAGTCACCGCCTGGGCTCAGAAACACAGCAATTATATAATTATATGGGTAGAAATTAGGGGACAATTATCCCCTCGTTAATAGCCGTGATTACGGGGAGCACTGGCTTCCAAAATTTACACCCAGGGATTCTCAAAACTTGAAATGAAACAATTAGGCCTGCGGCAAAAAATATGTTTGTCACCAAAATTGAATCGCCAGTACTAACAACTTTCGAAAAATCGTCATTGTATTAAGTTTTAATATCTCGCTTTTTAAATCACTGGGCCCCAGGGAAACAAATAGGGTCTACAGTTTTTTTTTAAGAGAAAAGTTCTCTGCTACTATTTTGGAAAATGATTATGAAAACGCGACGAAATATTTAAACCGGGATAAAACAAATGATATGGCGTCTGCTCATGAAGAAAACAGGCCGGGATCGACTCGCGGGTTCTGCATGGACGGACACGAAGGTCGAAAGACCTGCATTTTTTTCAGTGACTCAACTGCGCCCCCTCCCCCCCCCTCCCGGCTTCCTGTGGGTAGGGAAGCCCGAAGTCTGGCCTTCTCGGATAAGGGCGAATTATATTTCGGAGGTCCCGTGTGTACGTTACGCACGTTAAAGAACTCTTGGCAGTTGAAAATCGATGGCAGAGTAGGTTGATTGCCGGTGTCGGGGCAAAAATTCCAAATTTCTACCCACAAAAATTCTCAGCAAAAATTGACATCCTCGACGTTCCAAGGGCGACATATCTTCTCTCTCTCTCTCCTTGCTCCTGTCTTCTGTTCGCTTTCTTTCATCTTCTTGACGTGTAAACGTATCTTACAGTATTTGACAGAGTTTCGCTGTAATCTTGCTGATATGTCGTTAAACCCACTACAAACAAACAAACAAACAAACAAACATAAAAAGATACAAACAAACAAACAAACATGTTTCATCTATTGGTCAATGGAAGCCTTAGACATAATTTTCCTGCGGACTATGTTTCAAGATCCAACGGCCTAGTCATGACAGTGTTACACAGCACAACAAAAGGAACGAGAGGAAGAGGACGAGAGAAAAACCGGCAGAGATACCTCCTTCCTCCCCCTCCCCCCTTTCCCTGGAGTGGTTGAAAGGCCAAGGAAAACTTAAATGAAATGACCCCGATATGATACACCCACTTAGGGCAACCGGAAAGGGACAGAAGGTCCAAAATAACCAAAATGAAATGACGAGAGAACAAGAAATCGGCTGGTAACATGAAAAGATGGACTAAAGCCCGTTTTGCCAGAAGTCAAACCAATATCTGTGACAGACAGATATGGAGAACGTTGTCTAACAAGCGTCCTCGACGATGCAGCTGGGATTGTAAAGGTAGCAGGATTTGTAAACCTTAAACCGAAAAACATCATACACAAGTTTGTGGACATAGCCTATTTCCATAGAATTAACAGTGGAATAAATCATCTACGACACTTTTACGGCTTGTAAAACAAAATCTGTCAGAAATACATTTTTAATATCCGGATGGAATAATGGGTAGGCCTATCTTTTGCTTTTGCTTTCACTGTGTGTTGTGTTCACAGCTGGCTGACACATTTTTGCAAAACCATTAAGCCTTTCCATACACATTGTTAGCCCAAAACCCTTTTGTTTTTTCTTAATCATCTCAATGCTAAGAAAGTAGAATCATCTCGGCTTTAAGTGGCTGCTGTTTTGGTGAGAATTTTTGGGGGGATAGAAATACCGAATTTGGAAATTTTGCCCTGACAACGGCACTCCACCTACTCTTCATCGATTTTTAACTGTCAATGTCTCTTTAACGTGTGTAATGTGCACACGGAACATTCAAAATATATTCGCCCTTATCTGAGAGGGCTACACGTCGGGTTCCCTACAAGGGGACCGTTGAGTCATTGAAACAATGCAGGTTTTGGATCTTGGTGCCTTTTCACCACTCAATGGGAGGATCCGAGAATCGAACCCACAATTTCACGTCAAATTTATCAAAGTCTTCATCTTGAAATAAAGAGAACAGAATCCACTCCAAAACTATAGGCCTACACTGATTTCACATTCATTTCACGTTGGCCTCTCTAAACTTTGAAATCAGAAGATGAAGGAGCAGATGAAGCAGATGCTTAGACCCGAAGCACAAGATTTGAAAAGAAAGAAAGAAAGAAAGGAAGAAAGAAAGACAGAAAGAGGAGAGGATGGACAGATATGTTTTGGTGTTGCGAGTTTATGCTTTTTGTTGTTGTTCTTGTTTTGTTTTGTTATTTATATGATAGGTCCATGCCCTTACAACAACAACAACAACAACAACAACAACAACAACAACAACAACAACAACAACAACATTGATCCCGAGACGATATCTATCAATATTTAAAGTTGAGCTACAGCAAATAGATAAACAATCGAACAAACAAAGTAAACGACCAAATACAAAAAAAAGAGGAAGAAGAGGAAGAAGAAGAAGAAGAAAAAGAAGAGGAAGAAGAAGAAGACGAAGAAGAAGAAAGAAGAAGACGAAGAAGAAGAAGAAGTCGAAGAAGAAGAAGAAGAAGAAGAAGAAGAAGAAGAAGAAGAAGAGGAAGAATGAGGAGGAGGAGAAGAAGAAGAAGAAGAAGAAGAAGAAGAAGAAGAAGATGATGATGAAGAAGAAAAAGAAGGAGAAGAGGAAGAATGAGGAGGAGGAGAAGAAGGAAGTGAAGAAGAAGAAGAAGAAGAAGAAGAAGAAGAAGAAGAAGAAGAAGAAGAAGAGGAAGAATGAGGAGGTGAAGAAGACGAGGAAGAAAAACAACAAGAAAAACTAAATCTATAGCTGAAAATAACAGAAACCAGTGCTCTTATTTTCATTCTGTCTGCATTTGTTGACTTCTTTCTTTCGTTTTCCCTCATTCTTTCTCTTCTTTCTTTCGTTCTTTCTCTCCTTTTTTCCCACCAGAATCCCTTCGTCTATGTTGGTATTCCTCACGCACGGGAGAGAAGCCAGTGGATCGATATCTTCGATCTGAGCGTAAGTCAGACTGCTGTCCCCTGTCACTTTCTTCAGGTAAGCGGAAATGACCCTTCGTTTCCTTCTTCAACCAAGATGGCGGTGGGTTTTCTAATGATGAATCTTTCGACCCCACCCCCAACATTATAACAGTCTACGGTGAAATTAGAAGGAATAATCTACCTCTATCTGTGATATTTTTACGAGTCAAGTCAAGATTTAACCATGACGTCTGCCGAGCTGTACTCAAAGGTCAGTATCGCGTTTGTTGTTGTTGGTGAAATAACCTGTTTGCCAACTATTGTCAAACTTCCCAAGCAATAAATAAACAGGATCAGATTTGTTGTGGCGATGATTCACCGCGCTTCATTTCTATATCACCTGTGAGAATTTTCAGGTGCGCTCCTATGGCAGAAGTAAAGAGTAACAAGAACGAATTTTTTAATACGACATTACTTATTCATACGTGACATTCACTCAGCCTAACCCTGAAGACTGAAGAGAGGACATATCTGATAGATCTACGATGTAAAATGTAGACTCCCTAGTGACCCTAGAATTCGAGATCTATTCTAGATCAAGATCCAGGTCTAGATCTAGATGGAGAAGCTAGACTGAAGATTTAAATTAAATATCTACTTTAGATCTAGATTTAGATAGAACTTGAATCATAAACTTGACACATAAAGAAAGACAAAGGTCTAGAGTCTAGATCTAGACAGATCCCTTATATTTCTTAGTTAATGTAGGCCTAATGATAATTCATTTTAAAACATCTAATAGTAATACTGAACTAATTTAGAAACCAGTGTAAGACTGAAAAAGAAGACGGGAATGGTAGATCTAGATCTAGATCTGTCATCTTGAAGTGTTTTTTTCTTATTCATTCTTCTTGCACTTACACCTTAGAACTAGCCATAATGCTAGACTGTCTTTCCTCTTCTAACTGATTTCAAATATACTCTGGCTAATTTACCTTTAAAAAAAAAAAAAAAAAAAATCCCACCATAGAATGGCAGATCTTTTGATTTCAAATCAAAATATAAATATAATAGAGTCCAGGCCTAGGCTAAATCTAGATCTAGGTATAAGGGATTTTTTTATTGTGAATTATAAAGTATTAGGGACTTTGTTGCTATCCACACTGCAAGGTATGTCCTAAAATCTATTGCTGTGTGTGGGAAAATATATGTGATAGGTCCACCCCAGCCCACAGTGGCCCACTATCACACATCCATTCTCCCACATATTTATTCGGATGCTCCAAAAATTGAGTAGATGTTGGCACCAGTACACAGAGTCATTTGAGAGATGCCACAAGCTGATATTGGCAGATGAGGCAGTAGAACTGAAACAGATGTGTAATCTGTTTCTTTTTTTTTTTTTGACATCAAATATTAGTTTATTTTTATTGCTTGTTGTGGGAAAGTAGAGAATAGGTGCCCTTGGCTCAGGCACAGTGGGCAGGACTGAATGCAATCGGAGAAGTAGTAGAATGAGCGAGTGAGGCTCTCCATTACCTTACTTTTTAGCACAGGAGTATAATTTAGAGTAGCATTGAAGTGATTAATTAGTAATGAGATAGAATTTGTATTCTGATAAATGTTGGTATGAGGCAGTAATTATTGAGAAAGCCATGTCTGAGTGGCATTTAAATTTAAGAAATGGATCAGTTTGGAGTGATCAAGATACAGTGTTACATTCTAGCCATTACTTTTTTGATCACTGACATTTTATAGCATCCTAGCTTTTTTTCCTGGCTTTGTGTTTCCAATGAAACACAGCACTCGTTACCACCGTGAGAATAAGGGATTGTCTTCAGTGGCAGCCATTACTATAGGCTGGTTGTGGATGTCCGTTGTGCTGCGTGACGGGATTGCTGCTTTTCTGTTATTTTTCATGAACATCTTACTCTGAAACACAGGAAAATGAGGAGCCCCACCTTCTCGCCTTTTCCTCTTTGTATGTTGTAATCTTTTCATCTGTTCTTTTACAAACAAAATTTAGGTGTAGTCAATATCAACATAATTTGAATCAGAGCTCTGCCAGTGTTGAGTTGTAATGGTAAACTTCATCATAGTATAAACTGACACATCCAGACTTTAACAATCGTCAGTTAACTTGCAGAACTTATAATTTATAAAGAACTGAATAACATATAGTGTATCATTGTGTATAAATATAATTAGATAATTATATTAGGCTTACATTACAACAGTTATCATAGATTGTAAGTCTAGTTCAAGTGTTTGGGAAGGAGAGGAGGTAAGAAAAAAAACTTTGCTTTTTTATCCATCACAGTTAGGCAAAATTACATAAATTACAAGTGCAGATTCCACTCTCTGTTATGAAATGGAATGGCAGAACTTAGCATTCTTAGAGTTATTGAGTAACTGATCTATCTCTCACAGTCAGTCACTCCTGCTGCTACATTCAGTGTTTTTGAAGTAAAGCAGAAAATGCTGACAGTTAAATTACATTGACAGGATCAGAGATAACTTATCAGTTAGATGTTATAATTAGTTGACTTTGTATTACCTAGACCATCCAAATCATGTCTTTAATGGGGTCAAAGTTTCACTTGTCACTGATAAATGTTCATTGGCTGACATTGGATTGTGGAACATTTTTTTTTTTTTTTAAATCAGTATTTCAGAACATGTTATTGCTATGTTATTATTTGATCATGCTATGATGTGCTGTGTGAAAAGAGAGTTATATGAATTTGAATGTAATTATGCTGTACCTCATTATTTTGTCACATGATATAACACAAAATAGTAAAACATGAATTAGATATCACATGATAAATACCAGATTCTGGATAATTGCAGTGTTATTCATGATCACAGTAATGTAGCGCTTGCCTCTGTCTGCCCTGTGTGCCTTCTCCTGTCCCCGGCATCAGTGCCTAAACTGCCTGTGGCCTGTAACATAATGTACGTAATGTATGAGAGCTGATGTAGCCAGGGATAGAGCCGTAGTTAAGTAGAGCTTCACCATCAAGCCAGTGCAGGGGGGAGGAGACAGGCACAGAAAGTAGGTCAGAGCACAGCCAAATTAGATTGTCATTATGCAGGGCTGAGTGTGTCACTGCATGATGGCATAATGTCGACCTTCTCTATGGGCTATCCACAGAGTTGAGATCTACAGATCCATAAACTTTCATCATACACAGTGTGAGCCAGAAATAACCTGGCAGTCAATGCATACTTCATCATCATCATCATCGCCTTTTTCACTCTGTAACAGGGTAAAGGTCACGAATAACTGACTTCCACTTTTTCCTATCCTTGGCACTTCTCACTGCATCTTTCCACTGTAGCCCTCCTCTCTTCAAATCATCCTCCATGAGTCTTCTCCAGGTTGTTTGTGGCTTACCCCGATTTCTCTGTCCTTGTGGGTTTCGCTGAAGTGCATGCCTGATAGTGCTGCTGCATGGCCTCCTAAGGGTGTGTCCTATCCACCTCCATCTTTGTTGACCTATCTCTCTAATGCCTGCTTTATTGTAAGTTAATGGATGGCTATTTGTAGATTCTCAGTCAATCAGTTACATGATAGTGGAATATTGTCAACCAAAGCTAAAGCTTTTGCTTCATGTATACATTTGATTTATCATGGGGTGTCTGCTGTTTGATGCAAAAATCACTTGCCATGAACTTCAGAGGGGATGGAATTGGTGAGATGGAATTTGTTGATGACTACTTTGATGGCAAATTCTGGTGTGTAGTCTTCCCAAATGAGTTGGAAAATGAAGTTTGATATGTGCTTCTGTTTTACAAGGCAGCAGGGAACTGGGAAGAGCAGATTTAAAAATTTGCTGGCGTGGTGAAAGGTTTGTTCTTATGCCTTTCAGTCCTAAGAAAGTAGGATTATCTTGGCTTTAGAAGTTGCCAGTTTTTAGGCTGAGAAATTTTGTGGGTAGAAATTTGGAATTTGGAAATATTGCCTGGATAGCGGCACTCAGCCTAACTCTTCTATCGATTTTGGACTTCCAAGGGTTCTTTAACGTGCATAACGTATACACAGGATCTCCGAAATATATTCGCCCTTATCTGAGAAAGCTAGACGTTGAGCTTCCCTACCCAGAAGAAGTGAGAGGACTGTTGAGTCACTGAAAAAATGCAGATCTTTCAATCTTCTGTGTCCTTCCATTCCCCGATGCAGGATCCACCAGTCGTGCAGAACCCACAACCTCACCGACATGAGTTGTTTTCACCCTCTGAAGCAGATTTTGAACCACAGAGCTACTGCGTCCCCCCCCCGGGCGTGGTGATATCACCTAATTGATTTCATTTATACCCATAAGTATGTCTTTCTCAGAAATATGTACATAGTTGGAAACACGTCTATAAAACATGAGGAAAAGTCAAAAAGATTGCATACTATGACTTTTACAGTATTCTCAGTAAATGTAAAGAAAACTGACTTGACTTAGTATTACTGTCTGTTTGTTTATTTGCTTTTTTTATAGGTCAACGTTTGAAAGGTTGCTGGGCAAAACGCGACAACCACCATTTTTGATAATCTTGAGTTATATCCCTCAACAATGGGAATGGTAATAGTACTCTATGGCAAGGACTTTCCATTTCACCAAACATGACTTATCCTTCCTGAAAGTCTTTGAACAGAAAATTCTAGTATTAATATTCTAACTGCTGGAGAACAAGCTGCCATTTTGCTCTAAACGGTGATTTTGGATATGTCATGTCTTATCCTGCAACCCTTCATTTGTGTTTGCTTGGAAAGAAATTTCAAGTTTTAAAGTTACTGAGGACAGGAAATTCCTGTTGTATGAGTGAACTGATTGTGGGAGTAACCTACAAAAAATGACCCCAAAGAGTGAGCTTCAACCAGCTGAAATGCATTATATAGTGCAGTCTTAAAAAAAAAAAAAATAATGTTATACATCCTGCTATAGTGATATGGCTTCTCTTATTTTGCTTATCGCTTCCATGGCTTACGCGGAAAAATGTAATAGATATACAGTAGTCCCTCATTTACCCGCCGTTGACTTAGTCGTCGTGCAACATTATTTGTCGTCACCAATCCTTTTGGCGCGTGATGCTTTGTTTGTCTTTCCGCAGGAACTGTTCCTCCCATGCACCGTGCCCCACCCACACACTACCAACTCGAGCCAAACAAAACTTAGTTTACCGCCTAAACGCCATTGTGTGTGGTACCTCTTATCAGTGTTGTATAGCTGTTCTCTCTCGTCTGTGCTCGAAAAGCTGTTTTTGCTTTGCATTTTCTAGTACTCTATTATTGTTATTATTATTATTACAGTATTAAGTTTTATTATTATCGTCCAAGGGTTATCTGTTATAGAAGGGTCTTTCAAGGTTATCCCTCAAGGTCTTGGCTGCTTTGCGCCTGATAAATGAGGGATGACTGTACAAAAAAAAGAATGTATGTAAAGATAGAAAATACTAAATAAGAAAAATAATATGTCCAGAATCGAGTTTTATCAAAAACAAAACAGACGACCTAGGCCTACATTTGGATTTAAGAGAAAAAAAAAATCCATTTTTTTTTTAATCCAGATTCAAGTTTGATCATTTAGGATATTGACATTTCTAATGTCAAATGCATTCTAAGAATTGATTAGTGAAATGCTTACAAATTTTACAAACTTTGTATGTAGATCTGTTCTGTTATGGTTTTATGTTTTGTGAGTATCAAGTTCAAATCAGTTATTCTGCAAGCAGCTGTGTTTTTTTTATTGGTTTCAGTGGTCTAATGATTCTCAAGGTGAGGTCTAGTGATTCTCCTCCAATGTCTAGTGATTGTCGACTATACGCTTAGAACTTGCAACTTAAAGTCTAGTGATTGTCAACCTGAAGTCTGGTGATTTTCAAGTTGAGGTTTAGGACTGTCAACTTAAGGTCGAGTCATAGTCAACCTGAGGTCTAGTGATTGTCAGTCTGAAGTCTAGTGATTTGCCAGCCTGTGGTCTGGTTTTCTGCAGCTTGTAATGTAAGGAGTCTGATTCATTGATATTGTTCTGTAATACAGTTTCATTATGTGGTCGTATGGGTTTCATTATGAGAGGGAGAGAAAGAAAAACGGGGGAAGGGGGAAGTTTGATAGATACGACTTAAGGAATATGGCAATACCAGTCAGCAGGGAATAAAACAGCCTTAAAAACAGGATTAGGCAGTTGTCATAAAAGTAAGATTGTAGGGAAAAGAGTGAGAGATAGATAGACAGATAGGCTGACAGGAAGATGGGTGAATGGATAGATAGATAGATAGATAGATAGATAGATAGATAGATAGATAGATAGATAGATAGATAGATAG
>JBCAUA010000010.1:1284260-1303625 GCA_038406235.1 Peronia verruculata | reverse complement strand
TGTCAGTCTAAATTTTTGCGGAGTTACTTCCCTTTTAGTGAAAGTTTAGAGGCAATCTTGCTAGGCCACACTGAGGGATAAAGGGTTAAAGAGAAAACAAGAAACACACACACACACACATACACAAAAAAAAAAAATAATAACTGAAGAAATACTTGTACACAACAGACTAAATTACTGTATTTAGAGCCAAGATCTGCCCTACCTGTATGTGTTCTTTTGTGCCTCTGCAGTTCATCTGACCTGGTGAAGCGTTTCCCACAAAATAACCAGCTGCACACGAAGGGTCGGTCTCCTGAGTGCCACCTGGTGAGGGCAAATAAGGGTGATCACCAACAGGAAACAATAGATCATGAACTGGAGATGCTCCATTCTTCAAAATTTATAATTTTCCCTAGCCCTTTTAGTAAATTTCACTAATTTGATAGAGCTGGTAAAGACTGATACAAAACTAAGCTTCAGAACATAAAATTTTCCTAAATCTGTTTTGTAATACTTAAGGTAAACAACTATCATTAGCTCTTTCCTTAACAAACTTACTCAAAAGTCAAACAAGAGCTGAGTCTTATCGCCACTCTAAAAGAACTTTTTAATTTCTACCTGATAACCCTAGATATCAAAACACACCATTTCTAAAGCTTTCACGTTTCCTAACCATCCATTTATATACATGGACAGTGGTCTCCCCCTAAGAGCCAAGCCATCTGCAGACAAAAAAAGCAGACCGCTAGCCGGATAGGCTCTTATGCAGGCTGGACAGTTATGCAACCCACATGACATGTCCTGTCTGCTACGTTTAGCTGATCACTAACATTTGTTAAAAATGTTTTCATGCAAACAAAAAGAGCTTTCTCCTTTATGTGCGTGTGTGCTGAAATTACATCAAATGGCTCTTCATTTAGAAACTGATCAATAATACCAGGGTTGCCAACCCTATCATGGTCGAAACAGGGATTTCTCTTTAAAAAAACAAACAAAAAAAAAAAAACGGGGATTTTCGACGTTAAAGAAGGAAGAATCCAATGCTAAAACTTGTTTTGCAGTATATCTAATTAAAGAATTTATGCACATAGCAGTTATTTACACATATTATTGATAAATGCACAATATTTCTAAATAATGTAAAATCAAGGAAATATGTACACACAAATTCAGTCACTTTTTACGGTTAATTCCTTGGTACATTCTTGTCTAGACCTATATATTATCATGTACATGTATGGTATATCAATATAAATTATGACAGTGAAAGTATGACATGAAAACAGGGATAAAATCTGAGATGAAATCCAGTATAATCAAGTTTTACATGTACATAACTATAGCACTCTAGGATAAGGCATACCATTAGATTAACCACATCTTGCTCCTTCCAATTTCTATACCCCTCCCCCCTTCCCTTACCTAATGGAATACAATGTTTCTTCATGATGATGTTTTGATGTGATGCCAAGGAGAGCAGGGTTGGGATAGGAAGTGAGAAATCTGTGGTTGTTCCTGTCTCTGAGTGACATCGAACTTGTCACACATTGTAAGGTTCTGTACACAGCTGGTCAGCTTTCGTCCTCTGAAGTCGGGAACCCACTAGCCAGACAGTCTAGACTGCTTACATGGGCCTAGGCTATAACTGCAACCCCTCCTCTCCCCACTACTTTTCATCATATTACGGAGTGAAAAAATCTCAAGAGGAGGCTGGGTATTACCAGAGCCAGAAGCCCAGTCAATGCTCACGAGGTAGATCTCTCGATACAGGCGAGACATTTGAAGCAACATTGACCATCACTTGCAACTCCATGAAATGAGGTCACTGGCCATAACATTACACAAGCACCACATAATCCTAGCAAGAGTACTGCAAAACTCCGATTGAAAGTGATAGATTTAGCAAATGTAGATTTAATGGCCTGATCAAAAACGTAGATCTAGGCTACATTCTGGATGTCACACCCACAACTAAGCAAAAAAAAAAGTTTGTGGTTTTACTAATTCAGTGTTTTCGTTTGTTATTATTATACTGCATACCTTTGTGTTAATGTTATGCATTTGTTTTAAGGGGACGGTATGATGTGAAACTACACTATGAATATTGGCTTGTCTGGCTCAGCGTAAGGCTTCTAGGCAGATTTTTTTTTTTCATTAGGAAGCAGGTTATCAAGCTGGAAAATTATAGTGAAAAAATTCCATTTTGCAGCTGAGGGGGAACCTGGAGGGATCAGCCTCTACTCTCAGGCGGAGACCACTGTATTTCATTTCTTGCTCTTAGCTAAAGCATACTCTTGTCATACAACAGATCCTATCATGCAGTTCCACAGCAACACTTACCGTAAGTGCGCTCTCAAATGTGACGTCTTTCCATACACTTTTCCACATCCTGGAATGTGGCAGATATGTTGTTTCTTTTTGTTCTCTCCCGTATGTCTGTGGGTGATAATCATTGCATTCATTGCTCTGCATTACCAATAAAAAAAAACAAACAAAAAAACTGGAAATTCTTGGACACCATATAATCTCAAAGTAGATATTCTGACCCCAAAACTCAGTTAAGACCGAGACAAGAAGTTGTGAATTTTTGTCCTTTAATTACATCAATCACATACAACACCTTTTAAATCAATATTTTTTTTCTCATTCACAAGTCAGTCAAATTAATTTCATTAGTACCTTGTGCCATAGAAGTTCAAAATGTATAAACATTTTCTCCTATAAGAAAAGGGAAAATGTTGATTTAAAAAAGTGCCATTTGTGACTGTTGTACTCAAGGAGCAAAAACCTATGTTTTGTCACAGCCTCAATTTCTGGACCTTTTCCCCTCCATCTCTTTCCCTCACACCATCGATCATCACCTTCTCAAATAACACAAAGTTCACGTTTCCTTTAGTACTAGCAATCATGCCCAACAGGACAGTCCCGTTTATGAAGCAAAACTTCACAACACTAGAGATTCCATCAGAAATCAACCAATACTGAAATCAATTTGTTACTGTGCATTTTATTTGTGAGACAAAATCAAATTTCACAGGTGACCAAATAAGAAAAGGTCTTACCTCATCGGCGTTAAGTTCAATTGTCATGATGTTAGCTGTCCCTTCTTACCAGTCTAACATACCAAACCACCCTGACTTGTAGATAACTAATATAAATGTATAAAAATTCTCAAAACAGCCATGAAAATTGAAAACTTTCTGACACAGCTATAATTTGTGTGAATATAATATATGTAGAGTTCACAAACTACCTCTTGAATGCAAGGTACATGTGTCAAAACTGCTGGCTATGCTTGTTTGCTCAATATTTGAGTTTCCTTACTTTTCAGAGGATGTGCAGTTTGGACAGGTGCAAGCCACTCGTCTGACTCTTCTGCCTGTTGGGGTAGGTTCTGTGCTGGACGAGGCTGTGCTTAATGGCGAGCCCACAGTCAGAGGTGTGGCCGAGTTAACGGACGGTGTAGTCGGGGTGGAATTGCTGACAATTTGCCACTTGGTAGGATCATTGGGGTCTTGCTGAATTTGTGCTGCTGCTGTTGGGGTAGTGAAATAAAGAGATGGCAAATCTGGGTAAATATAAGTATACAAGGATGTGATGAAATGGACTATATGGACAATAACAGTTGGAAACATGCAGAAGTCCAAAATGAGGTCAAGTTGTATTTTTTTCGTAAAATATTCCTTGGAAACCCTCTTTCATCATGCCTATAGTGCAAGTCTATAGATCTAAGTGAGAAACTATGATATGCAGAGCATGCATGTCTGTTTCTCTATCTGTTTCTCAGCATGTTTTTCACATGCACACCATACATCTGTAAAGCAAAGAAGAGGCACCAAAAGAGGGAGAGAAATGTTGATGCAAAACACGTCACTCTGTGTCATATTTTGGGAGCACAAAACATGCATGTCTAATTATATAATTTACAAATCAAAATTAGGTTTTTAAAATAATAATTATTGAAAACTAAAGCAGTATTATTTAGATTCGGAAGTAAAATATCAACCTACTAAAATGCCACACTGAAATTAACTTTTGTGTTTTCCTTCAAAATTGTAATTTCAGAATTACATGGTTTGCAGCTGTTATCGTCCATATGTATATTCACATGATGGTTTTGTGGTATTACATATTTGCAGTCTGGATACAATCCAATGTGTTGTTCACAGCAATATCTTACTGTAACAAACTAGTGGTAACAGTTTGCTGTATAACCGCCCATAAAATGTGGACAGAGCCATTTTGTTGTCACCAGTTAAAGATACAACTCATTTCCTTTTGCTTGTCATGGGGTACAAGTGACATGGCATTATATTTTCCAATGAGGAAAAAAATATGGTACGCATTCCATCACTTTCATTATAGTGAGGGATGACCCATGGAGGATAAAGTCCCGGTCTGGGATAACTGATAACAGGCAAAAGAGTACTTACGAGTTTTCAAAGCCAGATGACAACGAATAGATCTATAGCACAATTATGGGTCAACGTCACAGCAAATGTGCAGAAAAACGATTATCTTGTTCATGATGTATTGCTCATGCTTATAACATGATTACATTCGTAATGATAAAATCATTATTCAAGATTGTCAATAAAAGTTATAGAAAAAATTTTAGGGGCAAAAAAAAAAACAAATCCAGCTGAGTCCTGACACAGACAGAAAACAAGCAACACCAAAATGGGGCTAAGATGTCTAAATATTTGTTACCATCTTTATATTTTTGTAAATGTCCATTTTGAACTACTTTACTTTTATGCTGGTTTTGCAGTCCTGTGGTCAGCATCTTCAATATGGTCAGTCTCCTTGTTACATCCACTGCTAGCCCCAACCCACACTCAAACCTGCCCACCACAAGCAATCAAGTGTCTCAGCTGCTATTCAAAGTTACCAACTGTTAAATGAAGAGGCAGATTATACTCTTCTCAATTTGGTTTTCATCCCTGGGTATCAGTGTGAACATTTGGTCAGCAGTCTGAACATTGATCAAACTTGCATCAAGGGCTGCTGGGTGAACCATGGACGTACCACATATATTTTCCCACACATGAAAAAATGATTTCTAGACATGTCTTGAACTATGTACGGTGGAGTCCACTTAAGATAAACCTCTCGGGACTGAGTCAACAAGTTTATTTTAAGCAAAGGTTTATCTTAATCATTTTCAAGAGAAAAAAACTCTCACATAAGAATAAGAGGTGGATAATATATACAGTGGCCTCCCCTGTTCTTATAAACTGTCTCCATGACCCTTGCCACAAAATAAAACTCATGTTCATTTTGTAATATAATGCTAAGCATTTTGTGTTGATATCAGTTCGATGGCCAAGTGTGAAGCATAGGAAACTACTACATGCACATATTTGTTTGTTTAGTAGGTAAGGTAGTCTAGCATTTACCGCTTGTTTGGGACTGGGAAATGAGAGGCGACACAAACTATGTGCTGACGTGCGCATGACAGGTGATGGAAAGGGAGGCTACGCTAATCATCAAGCGGGCCTCGCATCCACAGACTGCATTGCTCTGAGTGATAGCGAGCATCCTCCTTCCCAGCTTACACTCCCCTTTCCCCAACCAACCCCTTTCCGCACACCTGGCCCTTTTACATCATCAAAGCGGTGGGCAGCGTGTGTGAGCTCAACTTTGGCTCATAGAGTACTTTTTAGTGAGAGTTTGAGTCGCATCACTGGTTTACGCATGTGAGCCGACACGAAGGGTTTAAGCGGGGGTTGTATTGTTGGCGTTTATTTTAACCAGTCGTTCATTGGTAATGGAAAAGAAGGGAAAAAATCGGGACCAGGAAGAAAGTTTATTTTAACCGAGATTTTATCTTAAGCAAGTTTATCTTCAGTGGACTCACTGTATAACAGTGAAGTGGTTAAGATGTAAGAGTAAAGTGGCTCAGAGCAGTAGGCCTACATATCAACCCAGTAGATTCTGGGGCGTATTTACGTAAAATAAACATATTTAGTTCACAATTATTATTATTATACCACTTCCAACAGGATAGGGTGTTTTAACAGCATATTATTATACTAAATTAATCTTCAAAAAGTTACCGAATAAAATGGGGAAAATGTCAAAGTACAACAGTTCTCACCAATAACACCTTGCTGTCCTCCCAGGTTAGTTGTCTGACCCTGCTGAGTACTGAGAGGAATCGCGCTTATTGCTCCTCCTGTTCCTATGGCAACGGCACCAATGTTGGGTACAGAGGCACTGTTTAGGATCTGTCCTTGCTGGGTAAGGGCCTGGTTCAAGAACGAGACAAAAATGGTACACCTGTTTTATTTTTGTGTTAAAAAAACCAGGTTTCACTCCATAAGATCTCTTGCAAAGACTTTATTTTCAAATAAAGATTTAGATTGACAGTAATATTTGATGTAATTTCTTTTCTTCTAGTCCTGCAGTATCTTACCAAGTTCTTGATACCTTTAAATATTTTTTATTTTCCTTTTTCTATACTTGCAGATTTGCTGTATTTGTCGCAATTCAACTAGATAGCGGGCAATTTACATGATGTTCACTGCAATTTTGGGGTTATATGGCGAAACAACAATATCACTGGCCAGTTCATTCCATAATCTCATCTGTCCGCATATTCACTGCTTCTGTGTGCTTGCTTAGTTTTCATTCCAAATTAAATCCAATCTGCCCAGAGTTTCATACTTACCTGTATGCCTTGCAAATTTTGTAAATTTTGTAGAGCAGGAAATGTTTGTAAGTTTTGGATGCCTTGTAAGTTCTGCAGCTGAACAGCCTGGACTCCTGATGTACGTGGTGTCTGAAGATTCAATGCTTGCTGGAAAAACGCACATAGTTTTTTTTGTTAATCCAAAATATCATGTTCTCAGTATTATGCATAATTTTTTTAAATAATCTGCAGTTCCTATACATGTCTTCCGCCCTTGGCAAATGTGTCTAAAGTTGATTGGGAAATTTCAAGTTACCGCGATTTTTAACTGTTTTCTGACTAAGATTCCAAAATGTTTTCTTTGTTTTCCAACCCATGAAAATTCAACCTTTTTTCACCCGAAAAGAAAAATTTGGTATCTGAGTCAGAAAGTAGTTAATATTAGTTAATAACAGTCGTAAATCACAGTCGTCCAACGCAACTTCCAACTCATTTGCTTTGGGCGCAAGATGTATTCGAGGTCAGACAAAATTAGATAAAACCCACCATTCCAATCATCTCTCCTTTGTCAATAATGTTTACAATTTTTTTTTTTTTTTAAATTACATGAACTCAAGATAGTAAATCAAATGTCCCGCTGATAGTCTTAACAATATCATTCTATTTCACTCCAGATGCGAATAAACTGGTGTTGTAATTGATAAAAGGGTGGTAAAATCTCTTTTGAAATAAATCCAATTTACATTTAAAGGCTACTGTAATTATACTTTCCCAGCTTATGACAAGTACAAATATCACAATACCTGCAGCCAATTCATTTGTCCTTGGTTTGCCAGCTGAATTCCCCCCAGGTTTTGAGCGTTGGTCATGCCTTGAAGCAGCTGCTGCTGAGCAAGAAGACCAACGTTTTGGAGCACAGCCGCATTCTGGGTGCTGGTAGAGGTCATGGTGGAGGTTGCGGAGGAGGCATTTGCTGTGATGGTTTGTGGGTATGATGGCACAGTGAGGGTGGGAAGGGACTGAGACACTGGGTTCTGGTTGGTTGGTGGGGCCAGAATCACTTGCTGGCCCTGGGGGGTATTGATGACATTAACCGTTTGAACCCCACTGTTATTTCCTGTTAATGTCAACCCTTGGACCTTAGAGGCTTGTGATGTGTTTGTAGTATGCAACTGTCCAGCACCAGCTTTGGTCTCCACTTTCTGATTT
Organism: Peronia verruculata; assembly: GCA_038406235.1. NCBI lineage: Eukaryota > Metazoa > Mollusca > Gastropoda > Systellommatophora > Onchidiidae > Peronia > Peronia verruculata. The sequence continues at coordinate 1,295,800 of JBCAUA010000010.1, read as the reverse complement.
TGAGATTCTTCTGCATGGGCAACAGAAATTGCTTGCTGCTGACCCTGGCCTTGTGCTTGTGTTGCCATAAAAGTTTGCAATGTCTGTGGGTTAGCAATACTAGTACCCAGGGTGACAATTCCTCCCCCACTAACTTGTTGGACAGGTGTCTGGATTGGAATGTTTTGGGCTGGCAGCTGTATGGCTTGTAAAACAGTCTGACCATTCATAGAGACTGGAACCTGAATCAGGTTGGGTACTTGTTGAATAGTCTGAAACCCTGGAATCTGTACTGCCTGCATGATGTTGTTACCTTGTCGGACAGTGTTCTGCACCCCTCCCAAACTGATAAGTTGTCCCCCGATATTGACAAAGTTGCCTAGTCCACCAAAGCCAGCCACATTTTGAAACAGATTTGAGGTCGATGCCCCCGATGCTGGTATTCCCTGGGCTCGGATGATCTGGCCTGTCGGTGTGATAAGTGTCTGTTGTGCAGTTTGTACTGCTGATGGAGCTGCTGACGCCTGTGCCTGCCCACCAACGCCTGATGAGGGAATAATAAGGGCCTCGTGTCCATCAATGTTGACAGTTTGATACGAAGAAGGCATTAGACTGTATGTCAGCTGCCCATTGGGACCTTGAGTAGCCACGAGCTGCTGACCTTGAGCAAACAAATGATTGCCCACATTGTTCGGCAGTGCAGCTGCTTGTTGTATGACATTATTAGCATTGATGGGTTTTCCGGTCGAATCAACGATGGTTCCATTTGGCAACTGCACCCAACCTGCGTTGGCATCTGTTGTACTCCCACCGGTACCACCATGCCCCGCCCCGACCACCCTGGCGCTGGAATCCCCTCCTTGCCCATACCCTTGTTCTTCACTTTGGGCGGGCGATCCGATTTTGCTGCAAGTCGCGGCTAGCATAGCAAGGGGTGAGGGTTGAGCGTCCTGCAAGGCGGAGCCAGAAAGGGGTGTTGTTAGAAATGGCGGACACGAGTTAAAACGAATCGAGACTAGGAGGTTATGGCAAATATCCGAACAACTGTACTCACCTGTGTTGAGCTTGTGGCAGCTACATAATCGGAACTCCCTCTATTACCACTGTTTGTAGCCATAATGCGTACAAAACACAGCTTTGCTAGAAAATCATGGCTAATCCGTAACAAGACCACGCGAGTGTCAGACAAAGAGTTGTTTTGACCTGGGAAGTGGAGACCCAGCCTACGCAAATTACACGTGTATTCATTCGCGCGCAATAAGTAATTGTTAAATTAAATTCGCATTTAAAATATCCTCTACAACGGTATTTTCAAAATTAATATGTCTATGACACAGGATAATCTAATTTTTTTAGAGCTAATGATATAAATTTTTAGAACTATTTTATAACGCGGCTTGATTGAGCCTAACAACATCGCTGGATAGCCGGCCTAGTTTCGCCATGATTGACAGCTGAAACACCCAGCTGCCACGATCAAAGACTAGCATTACGCGTCCCCTCCCAGTTGTATGGAAAAAAACAACGTGACCTAGGATGGTCGATATTTTGAGCCGCGCCCATCCGGTGCACTACAACTGGGTCGTCGAACCGTGTATGTTCATATAAATACATCTCAACAAGCAAAGGCATTGGCTATCACGAGATAACTAAGTCTATAACCGCAGGAGTACCAGCCATTGGTACACGATATTATAGTGTCAAAGAACAGTCTAGATAAAATGGTTCTAGTAATATAATAGGCCGCAAAATTCTCCGGGGCAATACTTATGCGTTTCGTGTGCATTAGACCTGATATTCAAATCAGATTTATTTGTGAAAAGAAGAACGAACATATTTTGACATGATGAAAACCAGCTCCATACCCTTGCAATAAAGTCGAATGTTCGCTGTCATTCGAAATAAACCATGAAGTTTTATAAGTATGAGAAGGCCACTCAAATACAAGCATATCAGCTTGAAATATGTAATAACAAATGCATTTTTCTTGTTGGAGACACACTGCACATTTATCATTATAGCATGCTAGCAACATGACTGTCAGTAGTCATTTTTTTTTTTTTTTTAGTAAAGTTTAGTTCTACCGTCAGAATACAATTGCTTACGAACAAATATTAACAGGAAGTTGGAAGGAACACGGTGATTAATTTTAATTGTCAAAATACGGTACTCTTTGAACGGCTGTCCTCAGGTTTACAAGGATGTCTGAATGTCTATGGCATACGTTTAATAATACATGTAATTACATAGATCTAGATCAACAGAAAAAAAAAAGTCAAGTATATACAGATGACTCAGAATCGAAATAGATGGAGTTATATGGTGATTAAACTTAGTATCAGACAGATTATCACCTAGCTGATTATTTGAATGCATATCAGTAGCAACTATCCTCTTGACTATAGAAGATGGAAGATATCAGACAACAGTTGCTGATCCGTGATATTAGATTTCTTATTGTTCTTGTTATCATATGTTGATTTTTCCAAGCTTAACTGATATGTGTAATAATTGACTATCCCTAAACTACTTAGATGAAAAGTAATTGATCGTGAACCTCTCCAGTTAAGTTGTTTCGCTCCTCTGATCAGTTGTGACACCAGAGTTCACATAGCTTGGAATAGTTAAACTCAAATTTAGTCTCTAGATTCATTAAAAGGGTTTTTGCACTGGTATTGTATCATTGTTGTTTGTTTGACTTGCCTGATTTTGCTTTCTTTCCCCGTATGTCTGTGCAGATGCGGATTTTTATAATGTATTTTCTTTCCCTGACTTCATGTATGGCCTACTATTGCGTTAATTTTATTCAGAATGTCATGTCTTTGTGTGTGTGTGTGTGTGTGTGTTATAAATATATAGATACAAAAATGTATTTGTTTTAAATGTAACAAGAGTATTGGGACCCTTAATCATATTCCTGCCCTCATCTGAAATCAGTCGATAGCCTACACATTGTTCTTATTCATCAGTAAATTTCAAATTTATATTACTACTTTTGACAATATTGTTTCGGGGAAAGGAGGAAGAACATTGATACAAGGACATGAGGAGACAGGTTTAAAAAAAAAGAAAAATTCAAGATCGTATTTGGGTTTATCACTAAAATAAAGCAATATCTCAGCCGTCAAGAATACTACTCTGTTGCCGTTTGACTCATTAACAACAATACGAAGTATTTACATTCCTCTGCTATTGGTTATCCTCAGGTTTTCTTTTCTATACTTAAGTTGAAGAATAGTATTTAATAACTATCTCTTATTATTGCCATTTAGTCTCAGGAGGTCACTGTGACCGACGGGTTAGGCGTCAGCTCCTCCAAGTAAAGCTATATAAAGGGTTCAAAATTTGAAGGCCACCTGCGCCTAGCGAAAGATTAGAATCTGCATTACTGGATAGGGATGTGCAAATAAGCTTATATTTTGTAGGTGTCCCGTGTACTTTGTGCACATTCACGAACCCTATTCAGTAAAAAATCAGATGAACAGTTGCCAAACACACTGTTGTTCGACAAGATTTTCGAATTTTAAATTTCTTCCCACAAAATAAGTTTATTTTCCTCATCAAACTGGGCAGGCAACGCTGCTTTCTTAGGATTGAATGGCTAAATATACAATAAAACGATACAGAGTCATATTGAAAGGTAAAAGTGTCATATTGACACACTGTTGATTTCTTGGCACATTGTGCCTATTATAGACATAATATATCCCATTTGTACACTGAAAGGTGTATGTCTATGGTGCTGCAGAAGAATCCTCTTTATAAAGGCTGCAGTGCAAACAAGGTTCATTCGATCGTCTATCGAGCAGACGCGACGATGGAGGGGTTCCTTAGGTAGTGGGGGCTATTAAGGAGGGAGGACGGAGGAATCATCGAGTAATTTTTTGAATGGTTGAAATTTAAACTTTTTAAGCTTCAATTTCAAATTCAGCACGATCAAATTAGGAAAGGTGTGGGGGAAAAATTGCTTTGGATACCGTTGCCATCACAACGCCGTCTCGGATTTTGTTCTTCAAAATTAACTATTTTCAAAAGTCTAAGTCTTCTAAAGTATTCAGAGTAAATGTTGGGAATTTGGAATTTTTAAATTTATGTTAGTTATCGGATCTGTACATTTTTCAATATTCGGTTCAATATTCCAAATAAGAACAAGATTCAGACGAAAGGATGCATATTGTTGAAACACTTCAAGAAGAACACTTGAAGAATATATTTTCAAAATTTGAAGTCAATTTGAAGTCAACCCAAGGAAAAAAATGTAGAAAAAAAAAATAAATAAAAAAAATACATTTTGAGAAAATCACAATTAAATGAATGCATGTATTCAGTCTTTCTACACAATTGCTTGGTGGTGCCCTGCTCGTGCCATTTTGATATTGATCGATTTTTGTGGCCCCAACCAATATTCCTCTCATATCAAAGGAGGTCAAACTGTCTAAAAATAACAAAGACGCGATTTTGACATATTGGTTATCGAACACCACTTCGGTCTACCTCCCCCCTCCCCTTTTCCTAATGGTTGTTTGACTGGTATAGGAGAGCAGGCCTACATGCATCAAAAATCAAAACTGCTCATGAGTTAAACATTTATCTACTATAATTTTAGTTCAACCAAATAGCTTTAAATTCAATAATGATATAAAAAATCAACTTTATAAAATAATAAATTTATTAAACTAGGATGGTTACATAAAAAGGAAAGAAAAGAAGAGAAAAAAAGTCACGCAAAATGAACACGCCTATTAAGTGTACTACGGTGTAAGGATTTGCCAGCTTGTTTGATAACTATTCTAATAGGCTATTGATAGTATTATATTGTGCATGGATCTTTTCGCAGTAATAAACTTACATTTAATAACTCTTCTGAAAGATGGAATTCAGTATTATCCTTAGATTAGTTTGTAGATGAACAAAATCCATTTTAAATGACATAGATATCTTCGTATCACCTTCACAACAAATGTTTTTTTCTCGCTCATAATCTGGCCATGTTGCATTAACCTGACTTCCTGTTTAGCAGAATAGTCGGCCTGTGACGAGTGTCGGAGTCTTCTTATTTGGCTTTGTGGCAGTTCCAGGCGTGTCACACAGCGCACATATATTCACTTGCAGCTTGAGTGCATCGTATTCAGCACATCTCAAAGGCGTCAAGTGTAGGAGAATGGCTGGCTCGGCCTTGAAGAGGTTGATGGCTGAGTACAAACGTGAGGAGCCCCCCCCCCCCCCTCGACACAATTCTGCCTTCGCCTTCGAGCTCATCTTTATTATGAGATCTCGAATTTCGAACTAGACTGGGCACTACCGTGGTTTTGTGGTCCCGAGGAATCGATATCCCCCAGTGCACCGTACGGCGGGCACACTTCAAAATCAACCGTGCACCCCAGCACCCCATAGTACTACTACTTCACTATCAATTTACAAGACCAATTATACTAACCTGTAACTATATGTTTGGATTGATCCTCTTTTTCGTCGGACCTAGGCTGCATGTTAGCGTTAGGGTGGACTTGTGCTCATCGAGAGCCCAAGCAGGTTAAGCCAGCGGGGTTGTTCTACTACTCTAGGTTGTTGTTATTTAGTGTGCGGGCCGTACGGTATTTCTTCCAACAACCCCGCTGGCTTAACCTGCTGGGACCCTCGACGGTGTTAGGGTGGACTTGCGCTGGTCAAGGGTATCATAGATTCATACATGTTAGTGTTAGGGAGGACCATCACCCACTTGTCGGACCTAGGCTACATGTTAGCGTTAGGGTGGCCTTGTGCTTGTCAAGGGTCCCAGCAGGTTAAGCCAGCTGGGTTGTTCTGTTATTCTGTATACTGAATAGTATAGGCTGCAGTATCGATTCGTACTTCAGGGCTGGGCACCGGGGGTATCGATTCCTCGGGAGCACAAAACCACGGTAGTGCCAAATCTAGATCTAGGCCTAGATTATATCTAGATCTAGATCTAAATAGTAAAGATCTGTTCTGCTGGAGAATTAAAAAACTCTGTCATTATCAGATCAGATCTGATCTTTATCTTGGCTAGATCTATATCCAGACTCTAGATCTATAGTAGATTTAATTTTAGACCTAGACTTTAGGTCTTGATCTCAAGATCTAGATCTAGTTCACATGCCATGTCTAAATCTTTGCTACTACAACGTAGACTAGATCTAGATCTATAGATCTATACAGTAGATATGACAGAACTGAAAAAAAAAAAAAGAAAAGAATCAGTAGGCGATCCAGTAGGTCTAGAAAATCTAGACTCTAGATCTAGACAGAGACTACAGAAGCTGTGTTTTAGCATTTTTAATCACTATGTTCAAATCATTAGCTCTATCATTTCCACCTTTGATCTCTCTTTCATTATCTAGATCTAGGTCAAGACCTTCATATAATTTAAGTTTTAAGATATCTTCCTGAACTGAATTTTTGCTTTGAAGACCATGTTCAAGTTTTGTAAGTGAGCCATCAGTGCAAAATAAGGGGTATGAAATACAAGTTCAAATGTCAGTTAGCTCATTTCATATGTACATGTAGTTTGACAGAAAGCCTATTTCATCCCAGTCTATGATTATACCCGCACATAACTTTCCACAAGATTGAAAGTCTGCCTGGTGTATCACTTCATTCTGTCTGTAATTTATGGATTGAAAACAGATTTATACATGGGGTCTACATATGTCTTGTGCCCAGGGCAAATGAGTCGCAAGTAGCACCAGGTGAGTTCAAATCACAGCTGTTTTTTACCATTTTTCACTATTTTCCGACTGTGATACCAAGATTTTTTTTTTTTTTTTTTCAGATTAAAAAAAGATTAAATTGACGTTTTGTGAGAAAAAAAAAATTTAATGTCTTAGTTGGAAAATAGTTAAAAATGACCAAAAACAGCGGTATATCTTCGTTGCTCGGGGCGACTTCTTACTCATTTGCCCTGCTCGCAAGTTATACATGATTTTGTCTAACAAATGTTTTCAGAGGCATGTTGTCAGAGTGTGTTAGATTTCATGTCGCCCCAGTTACCAGCAATGACATGGATCAGATATGCTATATATGTGTAATAGATAAAACTTTCAATTTTTTTTATTATTTTTTTTTCTAGTCTGCATGAGAAAATTGATCAACAATTTTGTGTCCCCCTCTAACTCAAAGACTTCTCCAAATCTATGATCATTTCCTTGATCTCGAGCTTAAAACAAAAGATAAATCATGAAATTGTGCTGTCATGGGTGTGGATTTGCATAAAAACACAATTGCCTCTCTCTAAATAATTTTTTTTTTTTTTTAAAATCCACTTCTATTTAAAAAAAATCTACTGAAAATGAACATCTCTGTGAAACCTCGACCTATTATCTGACAGTTTTCTAAACAACTTAGTTGCTTGTTATCTCTTGTTGTTGAGCTCCGTTTCATAAATGCAGTGATGATTTGTTTTGGGAAAAACACACAATCTTGGAATGGCTACTCTATCCCACTGTTGCCCTCGACCTGTTTACAATATATTGTGGGCATGCAGTTCATTTGTAAGGAAATCTGAAATTCATGCTACTTTGTTAAGTTATTTACATTCATAATTCAGGTTTGAAAGTTGTAATGTGTGGTGGAAAGGTGTTGAATGAGTATATCAAAAATAAGAAATAAAATTCACAAGAGGTGTAATTAATTGGGGTATATATGTATACTATGTTGTTGGTAAAACAAAATTTTGAAAATTCTCGCGAAGCATTTCGTTGTGTAGCTGGTGGTTGATAATTTATTTAACAATTCTGTTTTTTTTTTTTTTTTTACCTGGATAATTCAGGTTTTCCTTGCAGTTTATATACACTCTCAGAGAGACCCGTTGAAATGACATATTTGGATTCACGAAGCTTCAGAATCTTTTATTTCAGCTCATGTGAAAAGCTTTCCTTGATTTAATACAGCCAAAAATGCTTTCTACATCTCGTTCATTCACAAAAAGAAAAGGTCTTCATTGCATTTCGTCCAAAATATCACACCTCACTCTGCCATTAAATCTAGCCCGTTTTCTTATTGTGTTCGTCTTTCTACAGAGCTGACATTGAATCCACCTGAGGGCATAATTGCAGGCCCAGTAAATGAAGAAAATTTCTTTGAGTGGGAAGCCCTTATTATGTAAGTGTCACACATCATTGTTGGCTTTGTTATGTCCTCATTCTTTCATATAGGTACATCAGAAACACTTGTCATGGAAATACTTGTCCTGCTCCAATGATGACATAGTGCCTACAATTTCATTTGGCCACCATCATAGTCATGGGATGTGCTGGATTAGTTTTGCATTTGATACCTTTTTTACCTTTAATCTGTGATTTTGAGTCATCTGCAGAGAACAATCATAGTTTCCTACAATTATATCAAAATAACAGCAAGACAGATTGGTTAAGCAGAATATATCATCAGGCTGTCATGGGCTCTGAGTTGTCACACTATTTTTTAGAGGTAGATGTACTGTATTTGCTGTCACACTGAGAGCTTATCGTTTGCCTTAACATTTTTAAGCAGAGATTGGTTACACAATAAATTTGCTAGATTGATGTTTTTAAGATTAACTGATGCACTAATTTTTTAATGTACTTTTTTTATAAATTAAAAAACAAATAATAAAGCTCTCTTGTTCTTTTTTTCCTTGCTGTATAGGGGCCCACAAGATACCTGTTTTGAGGATGGAGTTTTCCCTGCCCGACTGACCTTTCCCTCTGACTACCCACTCAGCCCACCTAAAATGAAGTTTACATGTGAAATCTTCCATCCCAATAGTAAGTTAACTCATCCTGTTTCCAGTTTTTCAGCCTAATTATTAATTTCTTCCTGACTCAGTGTCAGTTTGCTTTTTGTTTCAAACTTCTTCCTATACACTGAATGTCCAGTAAATTCTTTATTGTAGGGTTAATGCATCAGGTTCTTGTGAATCTCACAAATCACTTTGAGTTTTGCATATCACAAATGGTGGAAATTACACTGAAGCTGTTTGTTTGAAGGTTTATACAGTAGAATAAAACATTGTATGTATTTTTTTTTTTTTAATTGGAAATATCTTCCCTAGATCTGTCCAGATTTTAAGTACGCTCTGTACATAACAAATTTTCCATAATTGAATCCAGCAGAGAGAATGCATTATAAGAAGCGCTGGTCACTATGTATTGTCTCGGCTGCTGCAAGAAGGTAATGAACACTTCTCATCACAGCAGCATTTTGGCACACTTAATATGTAAGAAAAAATGCTGTATGGCATTCTTCATATAAATCAGAAAGATTTGAGCCGGACAAAGCTGCAAGGTTTTAGTTATACACTGATGAGGTATTTCATGTCAAGTCTGATGGTTCAGTTACAGTTTTGTTAATTTTCCCAGTCTATCCCGACGGTCGAGTTTGTATTTCCATCCTACATGCACCTGGAGATGACCCCATGGGCTACGAGACCAGTGCGGAGAGGTGGAGCCCTGTGCAAAGTGTGGAGAAAATCTTACTGTCTGTGGTCAGCATGCTGGCAGGTCAGAACTGGGACCGTTGTGGACAATGATTATGTTGGATGCACAATTACCTGAGAAATAATTACACATGAAAGTTTTCTGTTCAGTTACAAGAAAAATAAAAATTGATTTTTCATACTTCAGTGGCAAATTTCATTGGTGACCTATGTGAAAATAACTGTTTTACCCTAGGAGTTTGAAAGGACTGGTTTTGCTCAAGAGTGCTGATCACAGTGCCATGAAATAACATTGCACTGTCGCTGTGACAAGAACATTGCACTGTGCACATGAAACAGCAGAATACTGTGCATATGACAGTGACATAGAATTCTATTTGCTCAGAAGAAAAAAATATATTTTCAATGTACCTGGCACAAGATGCAAATAGAACAAAATTTGAGCCACTTGTGACAAAAAAAAAAAGGAAATATATATAAAAAAAAAAAAAAAGAAGTGTTTGCTCATGATGTCTGTAACCAAGCGACAGAAACTCACAATCTTTTGTCACAGTCTCATGAACTTCCAATAAGATAAACTCAGAATATGTTACAAAATTTTGTGATCAGTCAATCTCTAGGACAGATATGTAGATAAAGAATTGATTAACTCTTTAGAACTCAAATTCCACCAGTTCAGTGTGTTTTGTCATGGGTTTCATAATCTAACTCTTTTCTTCTCCTCACAGAACCAAATGACGAGAGTGCTGCGAATGTTGACGCTGCTAAGACCTGGCGTGACGACAGGAAAGGATTTGAAGAAATTGCGAAAGTGACAGTGCGGAAATCATTAGGCTTGTGATATTGTGATGAGCGGACATATGTTGTAGTCATTCTTTTGATAAATTCAGTCTTCTTAAGTTCTTTCATAGCCTTTTTTTTTTTTTCCTTCAGTAATTCTACCATTTGTACGGATGTGTTTTTTTTTTTTTTTATATATATAATCAGGCAGTGACATTTTGTTGTTTAGAACAAGAGGATTCTTTGTTGATGCTATGGATGCAAGGACATTACCATAAAGTTTGTTGAAATAAAATGTTCTTACTGTTGGATCAAGCTGCAATAACATTTGTTGAGAGACAACACATACTCTCTTTACTGTGTGGTGATGCCACTTTCAGCAGTCCATAGAGATCATCTGTTTCCATACACAGAAGAACAGAATGAGCATACATAGTTCTTATGCTTGCAGCCTTTCAGCCCCTCAAGGATTATCTTGACTTCAGATCTGTGCCCTGTTTAGTTAGAAGAAATTTTTTTTTTCATTTAAATTTGCGGTCTATGACCAGAGATATCTTGGCCTGCTCTTAGTTATTTTCCACCGCCTAGAATTCTTGATGTGGAAAACCTAAACATGGGACCTCTGAATATTTCCACCCTTTTCTGTGAAGACTAGATGTCAGACTTCCCCATGCAAAAAGACAGTTGTGTATTGAAATGAGCAGGCTCAAATGTTTCCTCTTTCACAGTGGGGTTTGAGGAGGAGTATCCAACACTTGAACTTGCTCAGTTTTTGGGTTGATGGTCCACTGGCCTTTTATATGTAGGGACGTCTGATATTTAGCCTTCTCAGGTGAGAGTGAAAATATTTAAATGTCCCATGTATATGCATGCGAAAGAACTCTAGGCAATTATATATCATTTCAAGAGCTGATGGAGAAACCGTAGGTTATTACCTTATGTTCTGTAATACATCTTTCAACCTCCTAGTGGTCATTGTCTTGAACCATAGGTTATGCAACAGTTTAAAAAAAGTCCTTGAAATTACTACCCATTATTGCCTTGTACCAAATATAGCAGGTATTCAAAATCAAAGCCAGTCTAGTACTTGTTTCCCTGATCCCTGAATCTACAAGTTCAAGAGATCTAACAACAGGAAGGTGTGTCATCAGGTCAATAAGTGCATGGCAGTCCTGTGATCTATTTCTGATACGCTGGTAACTCACTTACTCAGACTGAGCCATTGGTTGTGACAGAATGCTTGAGGGGAATTCCCAGTAACGCTTTGACTAGGTAGCCTGATATTTGTGGGATAAAGGCAGTCTTGGGGGGGGGGGGGGGGGTGTAAACAAATCTAACTAACTTTTTA
>JBCAUA010000010.1:1238782-1256387 GCA_038406235.1 Peronia verruculata | reverse complement strand
GTGTGTGTGTGTGTGTGTGTGTGTGTGTGTGTGTGTGTGTGTGTGTGTGTGTGTGTGTGTGTGTGTGTGTTAAATACGTATGTAGCTTTTCAGTTCTGTCAGAGTAAGATTATCTCGGCTTCAAAGTGCGCGCGGAATTTGATGAGAAGATTTTTTTTTTCTTCCAGGATTTTTTTCAGGTTTTGCAAATTAATGTCTCTCTGACAGCAGAGATTGCGCCTTACTCTTCACTCAAATTTTTAACTGCCAAAGGATCTTTAACATGATTTGTGTAATTTATACTCAGGACCTACAAAATATATTCGGTGTTATCTGAGAAGGCTCGACGTCGGGCTTCCCAACTCATGCATCAGGTGACCTTTGAGTGATTAAAAAAAGAAAAAAGACAGACTGTAATACATGTTTGTATGTATTTTTCATTCCCGCACCAGGATTCGAACTCATTACACTTTCATCACAAGACAGACCCCGTTCCCAGCAACCCCCCCCCCCGCCCCCGCTCAACCCAGTCTGTGCCCCCTACACTACAACAAAGAACAGCAGCTGCTGAGCTGCTGTAACTGAGGCGATAACTCACAAGAGATGAGATAGGGAACAGGCAGCAGGTCAGTGTGCGGTTCTCACGTTACGAGCCCAGGCCACTCCGTGGAGCTTATCACTCGACACAAGCCCTTGCTGGCAAACACTGATTGCTGGAGACTCCTAGTGCAGGCTTTCTCCTGATAACTTGGGGCGACCACACTCACGTCTCTTATCCTAGCGGGCATCGTCATACAATAAATAAATAGGCCTACAGCGTGTAAGTCAGTGTCGTTTTCAAATAACCATTCATTTTTCTTACTTTGGCTGATTTCCAGCGTTTTAACCACATTCTCTAAGGTACAAAGGACTTTTATCCACGTTATTTTATAAATACCGTACATACTTCTTTCTTGGTTGACCAAGAAAACTTTAATAGTGTGACAAATATTATCTAAATGTTGCAAATGTTTCGAAATGTTATATTTGTTTATTATAAACGAATTGAACAAAAAAACAAAAAAAACATGGATCATTAATAAAATAATAGTATCACAATATGTTACCCTGACGTAACAGTTGTCTCGGTCATAGAAAATGTAGCTCTGCTGAGCAGGATCAAAGATCATCCGCCTCGTCATATAACATAGAAAGCGATGTGATCGCCCGTATCGAGGGCAATGAATGGCTAGACGTGGACGTGTTCATCCCAAACAAAGACAGGGACAAAAGAGTGCATGAATAAATGGGTAAGGGAGAAAAAGAAAGAGAAAGAGACAACGTGTGACAGGTGTGTGGTGCCCGCAGCTGAGCAGTGCATTGTTCCTCAGCTGGCCGTACCGCGATCGGCAAACTCCGCCTCTCTCCGCCATAGACATCGTTCACTTCCGCTGGGATCCGGGTAGACTCGACAGACTAAATATTTTGGAAGTTGCCCTAGAAGGCTGTAAAATGGCCTAAATTTTCTTTGTCTTCTTCAGAACGCTGCAGATTAGCACTCTTTGGTATGTGATCCTGAGGTAAGAAATGAATTTAAGTTGAGTCTTCAGTGATACAATGTCCATTCTAAGATCTGATATGATGAACTAACGTCGCGAGTGACTGTCGATGGGCTGCTTACTTTTGGTCTTTCTCTGCCTTTTGTTTATCTTCACTGGCTTACTTCAGTGCTGGCTACAAAATTGTGCCCACTCTCGACCACAGGTCAGTTTCTTTAGAAATAGCGACCATTTCAGGCTTGTCCACTTCTTTGGGTAGAGCTGGCTTATTCGTAGACGGTAGATTCACCTGTTTTGTGTGTGAAGGCCACACAAACGTAATCACTAGGGGATCGAAGCATTGATCACTGATCAACAATCTAACTGATGAGTTACTAGACATAGCAAGACTTGCCCCCCCCCCCCAAATCACTAATCAATTCAGTCTTTCTCTGAGGTAGATCTAGATCTAGATCTATATCAATGAAACAGACTGAGGCTTTGATCAGCTGGCAGAGTTGGGTCATATGTTTATTCTCCATTTGGGAGAATCATCTCAGAGCTTGAAATTTTTTATTTTTTTAAATCGACCAACACTGAAAATCAAAATCAGTGGGTCTCACCTTTAAGTGTGACCCTTTAATTTGTTCATTTTATTTATTTTTTACAATTTTGCTATAGCAACAGGATAACCCCAAGACCGCATGATTATTACGCAGCCTAGAAAATAAGTAAATTGGCTAATTAATTCAGTGCGATTATGAGTAGATGGCATACTGATTAGCTTCTTCACTTCTCCGCGGATTTTGTAGTTAGATGCTAAAAAGTGATGTTAAGATCAATCTTGCTCACACTGTCCTTTGCTATCCCTCTCCTACATTTAGTTTTGCCATCTGTGTGAGAGTCAGCTGGTGTTCTCTTCTGTTTTCCCCATAGGCCAGAAGCATCGTACAGTTATGAAGTGAAGAAATAGATTAATACTATACACCTGATTTTGGCTCTTGTCGCCACCTCTTCTCCCAATGATTAGCTTGTGACATCTAGATACATTGTGTATCTAGTCAATATAAGAGGAACATAATTATGATCAGATGCTGGGAGGAGGGGCAGTTGGTGGTTTGTTTACTGTGGATCTAGATCAGCCATGGTCAGTGGGTAACACTGAAATGGTGAACTAAACAACTTTTCAGATGAATGCATTGCCTGTGTTTTTTTTGGGCTTTGAAATCCTTGGACTATGATATAGGCCTATGGATACAAATTTGTGTTTTCAGTTTGGAATACTTTTAATTGCATGCTGCAATATAGATAAAGGGACTTTTTGTGTGCTGTAAAAGCAGCCAGTGAATGTTAAATCGTATTGCTAGGCCTGGTAGAATTATGCCAGCTAAACAGATTATCTATTATAGATAAATAAAGATCAGATTATTTTTATCATTAGCTTATTAATCTTTACTTTGATGTCAAAGAATCATGGAATGTATGTAAAACTCCTGCTTGTTCTATTGATAATTCACAATATAAATGTCTTTCAGCACTGTCTTCTTTACAGGGTTTCAGACTCGTGTCATTTCCCTTTGAAAATCTGTGACAGTAAGGACTCATCTTCCAAGAGGAATGTGGATATATATATCCATATCCAATTCAGAACTAATGAAAAAAAGATGAATATCATGTGCCATTTCATTTGTTGGACTGTATTACTTTTGTAATATATCATGAATAAAATAAATAGTTTAATGATGTCTTCACTTGTGTAGAACCAAGTGACAATGTGAGATATGGAATGTTACTGCTATTGAATTTTCACTTGGAATTGTTATGTATTGGTGAAAGTGGTCCACCTATTTCATCAGGAGCCACAAAAGGATATCAACATCGCGTTGTGTGATTCATTGTCTGATTCTTTTGTTCATTTTCAGCTAATCATCACCTGAGCGAGGTGGACGGTCTCAAGACGCCCATGCCATGGCGAGAAACTGAGACAATGCAGTTGTCGGAGTAAGATATGGGAAGTGCATCATCCAAGTTTCGGAAGCATCTACAGTCCGGTGATGAGGTCCAGGCGCTTCAGTTGTATCGCACCAACGCTGAGCTGAGAAAAGCCTTGGACCCAAATTGTTCCTATGGCGATTCTCACCAGCATGAGACACCATTACATTTAGCGGCCAAGCATGGGATGCAGACACTATTGGGGTAGGCACTGACTGTGGTTGTTTTATTGGATAAAGGGCTTGCAAAAATTTGGTAGCTGTGCATGATGATATTGTATATATGAGGGCAGACAGAAATAGATAAATTGTTGCACCAGATTTTTTGAGATACAAATGGAACTCATGACCATAACATTTCAGCTGAAGTTCCTTTACCACAGTTAAGAGATTTTCATGAGGTTTACAGCTTTGTAAATTCTCATATGGCATGGGCCTCTTCATTTGTGAAATAGTCTCTCTATAGAAAATCACAGAGTGCAGGTTGTGGTGGAACGGGATAAATATTGGTTGGGAGAGACATAATTTGAATCTTAGCTGACAAAGTCCAGTATATTTCTGTGTACTGTATTATTACTATAAGTTTTTGCTATTAGTAAATGACCTAGGCTGTAGTTTTCATGTAAAAATATTTACAATCAGTATGTAAAAGCATTTACATGGATTGACTATTTTTGTGCTGTTTCTTATTTTGACTATAGACTTGACTTTTTAAATTGCTGATTCCAGATTTTTTATAGATTCACATCTTACACAAAGTTTGTATTGTTTACAGTTATTGAGATGGGAAATCTCCACTCTAAGCTCTCTAATGGGGCCTTTTTTTTTTATTTTGTTGCAGGACATTTCTCTTTTCAAAGGGGGGCAACCCAAACAAAACAAATGCCCGGAAAGAGACATGTCTTCACTGTGTCTGCATCGAGAGCAATTCTCAGTCGGTCCACGTGTGTAAGCGGCGAGCGGAGTGCCTGAACTACTTGCTGAAATGGCGCGGGGCAACGTTGGCCGAGGGGCAGGTGGAACGAGTGGATCTGGCTGCTCAGGACGAGGTAACGAACACAGATAAGCCACCAGTAATGAAGATAAATGATCCGTGAACAGTAGAAATTGTCAGATTGAGATTGATATAATGGCCCATTGACATGATGGTTGCTACACTGCACTTTACAAAGAACCTAGCATAACCAGTGGAGTTTTCAAACTGCAAGGTGATAGTGACTATCAGTCAGTTGGTATTTAGGACATTTTGACTAATTTTGAGAGAACAGAACTCATATAATTTTTAATGTGCTTGGTGTTTTTATTTTCTTTTAATTTCCTTGATGTGTGAGATATCTTTAGAGACAGACAAAAAAGGGTAATTTCAGAATTTGCATTATAAGATAAGGATGGGAGGAAAAAAACTGCCATGGTAGATACTGTCTTTGTGCCTTCTAAATATATTGTCACCCAGTATATTTTGTGTGCTCTGTGAGGCTGAATTCAGATCTAAAGAACAAGGGATGGGAACAGGTCATAGGAACCAGCTTAGTAGTTCTTGAAGGCACTGCCAGGAATTTATGTTTCTCAATTAAATTAGCTTTTTCTAAATTCACTCATTTCATGAGAGCTGAAACTGATTTTCAGTCAAACAATAATGAAAAATCTAAGTCTGAGTAAGCTGATACAGTAAAAAACAATCATTATTTGTTATGGAATGATTTCTGTAGTAATCAATACACAGATAATTTGTGCCAGCTGAAAATGGATAAAGAAAGATATTGAACCTTATTTTCCTGGACGGATTGTACTGAAGACTTTCATGTGTGAGGTTGTTGCTAATTTGACCTTGTGTATGTTTTCTTTTAAATTTTCCTTATCAGAAACTGAACACAGCCTTGCATTACGCTGCGGCCTCGGGCCTGACACAGTGTGTAGAGGTCAGTGGGTATTTCTTGCCTCTGGGTATTTCCTTTCGCTACATTTACATGCAGTGTCAATCTTCTGAGAGATAATCTTTCATGAGATTCTGTGGAAAAAGTTTGAAGTTCTGTTATTTTTTACTTTAAAACCTTGATTCAGTGCAGACAGATCCTCCTGACAACGACAGAGTAATATTTGATAAAACATAACAGTATCACCTTAAAATATCAATGCACTGAGTTCCCTTAAAAGTATTATGAAATAGTTGAGACTAAAATAAATGTGTTTCCAATGTGTGTTCTGGAAATGGAGATATGTTACCTAAAAAAGATATGTGGTCAGAAA
Organism: Peronia verruculata; assembly: GCA_038406235.1. Lineage (NCBI taxonomy): Eukaryota > Metazoa > Mollusca > Gastropoda > Systellommatophora > Onchidiidae > Peronia > Peronia verruculata. The sequence goes on along the minus strand of JBCAUA010000010.1, from coordinate 1,250,653 downwards.
TTTAAAAAGATTTTGTTCACATCTGCTCTTTGCGTATGCAGACGCTGATTCAACATGGAGCTCCTTTGTTCCTGGAGAATGAAGATAGTCTTACACCATGTGACACTGCAGAAAGAAACGGCCATGCCAGGATTGCACTGTATTTGGAGTCAAAAATGGTATTTTCGGTAAGGGAGACTTTTACCTCAAGAAAGATTGAAAACATCCAATAATTTTTTTTTTTTTTTCCAGTGATACTGTAAGTTTGTTCTGTAAGCCATTTAGACATGACCATAGTAAGTGTATTATTTTTATTACTGTATATAAGGCAAATTGTTTCAAGAATGTTAAAATTTCCTACTTTATTTTTTTTTTTTTTAAATTTTGTCAGCAATTTTTTTCTGTGCTGGGCTTAGTTTTTTTTTTTTTCAAATCATTGACAGTGAAGACAACTTCAGTGTTTCTGTTTACCTCAAGTGTTGTCTATAGTGAAACATTTCCTGGCAATCTCTGTTTGCAAAGATTGACATTTTTTATTCTTCTTTTTGTGTTCTTACCTGCACTAAACTCTTGCATGTCTTTAGGAATGGTGCACCTTTCAAGTGCCTGCTTGTAGCCTTCATTTCATCATGGCTTTGTCGAATGTTGATTTGGACACAAACCTTCATCTAGAAGCCCCACAAAATGTTTGATGCAGACCTGTAATAGTATTTCATATTTCATACTGTGGCAGAGAATTTATCACATGATTTCGGATCATTCATTGAAAACCAGTTATTGATTTTTTTTTTTTTTTTCAATTTGATTTTAATCTTTTCTTGACAGTCCATATTTATGTTTTTCTCTGTGTCAGAATGAGGAGGAACCACACGGAGAAGACGACAATGTTTCCATGCCACCAGTTGAGGTAATCTTGAAGTGGTGGACATCTACATCTGATGTACAATTGTTGTTATTATGGTTTTTGTTATCAGTCAGTTATAGATATCTGCATACATAAGACATAAGCTGTTATCTTATTCATCAGTGTTGAACATCTACTCACCTCAGTAATCTGCGGTCACGCTTGTTTGAATTGGTCATTCCCGTGATCAAGAATAATTGTCGGGGTGGTGGTGGTTGATGAACACACTTGTGTTTTGTCCAATGTTTGCTAAACTTGGTGGCTTTTACAGATCCAGCCTGTAATGCTTTCTGTCTGTGCATTACTATTTTAATTGTCACTTGGGCAGTGCGACTGGAGAACTTTTAAGGATTTACATTTTTCAGCAGGCACCTTTCGCTTCATTTTCTCTGTCATGTTCAATCATTTTGCAAATAATTAATTGTGATGTTTTGTTCTCTATGTCACCAAGAGATTGAAAAATAACATATTAGGTAGCCAGGGGAAACAAATCAGATGTCAAAGAAGGCTTTTTTTTTTTTTTTGAGAAAATTAGATTTTGCTGAGAAAGGGATTCATAGAATTAACTTTGAATGTGGACATTGTGTCATTGAGAGCAATAGCTGAAATGTAATTTTTCCATAGTTTATCGCCTTCGTGTTCTTTAGCATTTTATAGCAGTATCTTGAACTTCAAGAGGGATTGTCCACTTGCCGCTGACCAAACACACCAAAAGAAATAAATTGTGATCTGTAGAATTTCATATTCTAAAAATTTGATAAAAATCTAGTACTCGGGCCACATTTTTTAGCCTGGTTGGTTCTATAGAAGGCCTAAACGGACCACAGATTATTTCCTTTACCAGTATTTTCAATACTTCTATAAAAATTTGGTATCAGATTCTCATTTCAGCTGATCAAGCAACCTAATACATGCAGTTTTTTTTTCTAGTCATCATTAGTATATATATTTGTGCAGCCTACATCAGCCTTTCTTTGTAACTGTTAAAATCATTGACCTAGATGGGCAAAAAGCTAAAACTTATTTCTTTATGGTCTTTGTTACATCCACAGGAATACTCAGGTCTGCGGCCTCAGGACTTGCAGGAAGCCAAGGATCAGTTACTGGTGGAGACGGCCGATATGTTAAGTGTTCCACTTTTCACTGCTGAAGCCTTGCTAAGAAATCATGGTAGGTAAAATCTACACTGAGTCTACCAAATTAGCTAATTGATTGATCCTTTTATGATAAATTTTTGAGTAACTTTCCACTAAAGTTTTGCATTTGAAATTGATGAAGTCAGAATTTGTACATGAATTATTACAACCACTTTTAATAGAATATTTGATCAGATCTCCCTGAAACTCACTTTGCTGTGAATCTCAGAAACCCCCTTACTTTCTTTTATTCTAATATCATGTAACATAGTCATTTCAGGAAGGGTATACAGTTTGTCCTGTGTAACTGAATATTGCAAATCAGTTCCTTTCAATATTAAGTTTATGGGTTAAAGCATTGAGTGTCTTTATGTTGATTAAGTTATGAAATTCTTTCCGTTGAATACCTAATTCGGAATGTGGAACATGTTCATATCTATCCTTTCGTAGGAAGGATTCTGTTCTCTTTTTGATCTTTAAATGTGATTGATCCATTCTAAATTGTAGAATGGTCGAGAGAGATGCTGTTGGAGTCATGGATGACCGACCCTGTCGCCTGTTGTGAGAAATGCGGAGTTACACCCCCTTCAACATTATTCAGTGAGAAACCGCAGGTTCAGGAGAACCTACACAGTCCGTTGCCTTCCCCTTTGCACAGTGCCCCAGCTCCATTGGATGCTGAGGTGGGTGTCAGCTTCTAAATTTATCATATAAACTAAAGGGTACAGAGGGAAAAAAAAAAAGAAAAAACAGAGAGACAAGACATTAAATTTCAGGGAAATATATTTGCAGTGCACAAGTTCACAAGATATCTTGGCATTGTTCTGGCACTGATCAGCAGTTTCGATCTGAAATTAAGTTATCAAGAGTGGGTACACAAAAACAGATGTTTTTATTTTTCCACCATGACTATGTAGTTGGTAAATTCTTCCTTTTTTTTTTTTAGTTTTATTCCAAAATTTATCCTTTTGTTAAAAAAAAAATTTAAAAAATGGAAGCATTTATTGATTCTCAAATAGAAGATGAGACTCATAAACTGTCTGGATTTCTGTGGACAACCAAAAATTTACGGTGCCACCAACTGTTTGAAATCAAATCAGTTATTGTTAGCAAGTATGTAAATATAGCTATAATAGGTTTGCTGAAAGTGTACGCAATTTTCAGCATCGGGTAGTTTTTTTAACCATATTTTCAATTACATTTTGTAAGCCTTGGTTAAGATTTATATACCCACAGAAATAATGTCAGAGGAATGAAATGGACAGGTAGCAAAAATCATTGGTTGTTGATGTCACAGTAAGCTTGTGTCGTTTGTGTTCACAACAACTCGTGCGGAACCGTGGGCAATGAAGTGTGGTGGAGGATGGAGAAACGAGGGGTGCAGGCGTTCAGGTTCTCATTGTTGTAATTATTACGTGGCTCATCATCAGCAGGCAACAAGGCAACACAAAAATTTGGTCATAAGCAAGCACAAAGAATAATTAAGAATAATTAAGTAAAAATATTGCATCAGCTGGAGTGGAACCAAAGCAAATTAACCATGGACCAGCGGGATGAAGAGGACGTGTGTGGTGTCTGGCCTACCTGTTATATCTGTTGTCTGGAGTTATTTTTAGCAACAAGATGTTGAGATAGATAGATATAAAGAGACTATTTCAACTGAAATCCCTAATAGAAAAGTACCGAAGTCATATTTCACCTATTGTGAGCCATGGTAAGAGAGCGCAAATAAAAAGTGAAAAAATAATGAATAAGAGATTAGCAGTTCAGTTTAAAGATGCAAGCAACCACATATCACAGTGTGTAACAGTGGAGTAACTACACTGACAAGGAAAAAAAACTTGTGGGTGGGGGGGGTGTTGAGATATAAATTTTTAAAAACAAATCAGAATTCTCTCTTTCTAGAGTGTTCAGTTTGACGCTGTGTGGTTGAAATTGTGACCATTCTGATAGACCCATAATAGATAAGTCTATCCATGTTCGGTTGCTGAACCAGAGAGGTTGAGATGGGCCAGTATGTAGTGTCATTCATATTGTTATCAAGTACATCACTGATGATAAGACAGCTGAAAGTTCTGGACTTTGAGCAACACTGGACAGATAGAACTCACATTATGACTTCAACAGTTCAGCTAGAGCTGTATTAAGTGATTTGTGTTGCTTCGTGTAACACAGTGCTTGATATATGCTTTTCTTTTGTCTCCATACAGAAGTGCCAGTAGAAGTTTGAAAATGTAGTGCTTGCTGTGTTTTGTTCACATTTGAATGTTTTTAATGATTGTTGTTTGTATATTAACTCATGCTTTGAGTTAGTACTGCATGATGTTCCATGCCTGCATTTTTTAAAATTAAAAAAAAAAAAAATTATTTTTTTCTCCATGGATTGGTACTGTGCTGAGGAATCAGAGGCAAATAAACAAAAATTTTCACCACATCGTGAGCTCAGTTCTCTGTTGTCCTATCTCCTTTTTTCCCATTTTGAGAAAATTGATGAGTTGTGTTTAGCAATTGTTTTTGTACATAGGAGATAGGACAAAATGATTTTTTAAATCAACCTGTTTGGGCAAATGATCTGTGAAATGACTTCAGTATTATGGTAGATTTACTATCCCTCTTTCATATGACAGATATATCTCCAAATCACCCAAAATGGAGATAGGACAACAAAGAACTGAACTAGCGACATGGTGAAGGCTAAACATTTTTATACTGGCTCACACATGCAAGAACTCAGCCGTTCACAGGGGGTCGCAGGGGAAGCAGAGCTGTATGAATACAATAGAATTTTTTTTTAATGCATGGATACAGATATGTCTGTATGCAGTGTGGCACTAACTGCTGGCTTCTTCATGACATTCCGCCAACTTTTTTTTCTCTTTTGATATTACATGGCAAATGACTGACAGATTTGAAGGGGGTGAGGAGATGGCTATGCTTACTGTAATGTTATTAATTTATGCTTGTGTCCTTCCCACAGTGCAATATCTGTGCCAACACATTCCTTATCGCTGACGAACCCGTCCACATGACCTGTACACACCAGTTTTGTAAAGACTGCTGGGAGAGGTAGGTCACCAATGCCACCCTCGTCGTGTATCTGTACTTATGGTTTCAGTTAAACTGATATGGTGTTGGATTTTCATAAATCCAACACCATATCAGTTTTTCTCTTATCTTCAGTGCCTACTCCTATATGTGATCCTACATATGCTGTTCAGCACTGGATTGTCCTCTCATAAAAATGTTCTTTTTCACATGCAGGATTAGTTTGTGTTTCTTACACACTTTTTTTTTTGAGTTGTATGTACGATGAACTGTCTTTGATGCTATCAAACCTATAGACAGAATGAGTATCTGCATCATTTTATTCAGCTTGACAGCCGAGAGTGTGGATTAGTGTTGCTTTTTTTTCTCCTTTAATGCATATATATACAGTTTTCTGAAAATTTCAAAATTGTATCCATCAGTCAGTTGTGTGCACTGTCTTAGCCACATCTTTCCTGCATCTCAAAATGTTCCCAGTGAGTTAATCACATAACTGTGTACCTGTTCAGGTATCTAAATGTCAAAATCCAGGAGGGCGACGCCCACCACATCACCTGTCCAGCATATGACTGTACCATGTTGGTACCTGTGGAGATTATTGAAGGGATCGTGTCCCGTGACATGGCACTGCGTTACCTGCAGTTTGATATCAAGGTAAGGAAATCTTGTTTTTCTTCAGTTTTAAACATCAAAGTTTCTTGAGTCTACCTTGTTCGGATGTGAGTCCTGATATTTTTGTCTACAACTCTTGGCCCAGGGCAAACGAGTTGGAAGTTGTGCCAGGCAATCTTGAGCTACAGACGTTTCGAGCTATTTTCCATCTCAGATACCAAATTTCTTTCTTTTTTTTTTTTTTTTTTCTTCACAAAACAAAAATTTAATCTTTTTAAGCTGAAAAAATGAATATTTTGAAATCTGAGTCAGAAAATAATTAAAAATGGCCTTAACTTAAGATCGCCTGGCACAACTTCCAACTCATTTGCCGTAGGAATGCGACACTTAAGCATGTCAAGCATGAAGTGTATCTTGTGACTACACTGTGTTGTATCCGCTCTGGTTGGAATGTCCTTTTGAAGATAAAAATTTCGTATTTTGCCTTATCTTATGTTATCATGGTGACTTTCTACTTCAACGTGTAGTTGTATTTTCAAACATCCAGATGTTTTGATGAGTTGCAATTTTACATCAGTTTCAGTGTGTCAGACAGAGAGTTAAATGAACATTCAGTGTAAGAGAGAGGGGGTGGGCATGGCTTAGAACATCATATCTGGCCATTCAGTTAGCCCCCTTCCCCTCTCCCCCTCCTTTTTTTCCCCCCACTTCTTTTGTTTATGTTTCTTTCCTTGCTTGAGTTATCAGATATGATTCTCTGAATCTGCATTTCTAAAGTAACACAGCACACTATCATAGATCCATGAGGAAATCTTAAACCTTGGAGAACAGAGAAGACCATGCCTTATTCTCACAAATCTCTGTCAGCATCATGTAAATTTATGTTTATCATCCAGTGGATCCTATCTTGCCATATCTGGGATTGATAATATTTGCTGATAATGATGATAATAATAGAGAATATTCATATAGTACCTATCGTCACACAGTGTTCAAGCTCTATTTGATTTGAGTATGAGTGAAGACTTTTCACACATGTTCTTGGCTCTCTGGAAAACATACAAGGCAGCCACTTGTTAGATGCTCTAAATCTTATCAGTACTGCAATGTTATTCACTGTCTATTGCTAGATACCCATTTTTATCTAGGGATAGTCGGGAAGTGTGTATAAAAATGTCTTTTTAAATAACAAAATGTCAGCATTAGCCAGGATTTGAACCTAGAACTTTGAGATCCCAAGTCCAATGATCCAACCACAAGCTCACCAATATTAGTTGAGTTATGTTATTTTATGTTATCATTTCTTGTCTTCTATCAACTCATTATCTTATATATAACAGTATTATTTAACTTAATCAAGCCCATCTCAGATTACTATTATCATATGAGATGTGACACAGTGAAATCAGGCTCTCGTCAAATTTTGAGCATATGGAGTTATTGGTATCAGTGTAAAGATTATTCACTTCTCTTTCAGTGTGTGAAAAAATGGTTGTTCTAGAGCGAGGAGAATTTGATATATTGGCAATTAGAGATGATGGGAGTGACTGCTGCTGAATCTAGTGAGAAAATAGCCAATCACTTTTTTAAATCCTTTTTTTACCTTTGTTAGACCATGCGGCTGAATTACAATTTTTGGGCTTTTACTAGATCTATTTCAGTAAAATGAATTCTGAAATGCATTAATAGATTGATATAGAACGGCTTGCTGAAGAAAAAAAAATTGTGTAAAAAATTCATTCACTTGAAAAACATGTGATTTCTTCGATCGGCTCAATTTGACGAGTGCCTGATTTCATCGTGTCGCATCTTATATACAGAACATTATTTAACCTAACCTTTCTCGGCATATAATACCTTACCTTGTCTGATTGGATCACCCTCCAGGCCTTTGTGGACAGTAACCCAGACATGAAGTGGTGTCCCTATCCTGGCTGTGGGCGAGCGGTCAAGCTGCCCGACCTTGACCAAGGCACCAGCCAAGGAAGCAAGCGGAACAAGATTCCCTCGGACACATCTAGGGGAGTGGACTGTGGGGTTGGCCATTATTTTTGCTGGTGAGTTAATCATCATCCAGCTAGTCAGCCAAGGGGAGGGAAGTCAGAAATGTCAAACTTCCTATTATAAAAGAAAAATACCTTTTTTCTGGCTCTTGTCATTTCATTGAGGCCCAGTTTTTTTTTTTTTTTTAGAATGTTTTTACAACAAAGATAACATGAATTGTTGCATCTTTGTACAGGAATAGGGGGAGGAAAAATCATGTTGACACACTGATATCCCTGTATTACGCAAATTCTTCTGTTGTCCTATCAAAGAGGTTATTTATCATGCTTTTCTTGTCATTCTTAACCTTCCTGGATCATAACTCCATCTTGAGTCAGTCATCGGAGTGGCCCCTGATCAGTCGTACACCAATGTTCTCCATCCATCTATGGCTAGAGTCCAGGCCCTGGGCCTTGTCGTTTGTTAAAATTAATTTTGTTTGTACTCAGCGATGACTGATATCGATTATTGATCTGTGTTTAACTAACAATTGAAACTTTCTCTATGGCTTTGGAACAACCTTCATGCTTCTGAATTTTGTATTTGGCTCACAGAACATTAAAATCTGGGTAATGATTTGGAGGTTTAGGGTTTAATGGGTTTCTGTCTCGGTGCGATACAAGACACACTTGGCTGACCTCTGACCCTCATATCTTTCCACATTCTCAGCTTGACATGAGCACACATTTTTACTCTCATCCATTCTTTTCTCTCTTCCTTGCTCTTCCTCTTTCTGTACATCATGCCCCTCTTCCCTCTCTCGTCTCTTCTCTGCCTCACATTTACTCTGTTCCTGCTGCTTTATTTGCTTGGTGCTGTTTGTTTACATTTATGTTTGCTTGTGTGTTCACGGCAGGGAGTGTCTGGAGGAATCCCACGAGCCCTGCAGCTGTGAGAATTGGAGCAAGTGGTTTCAGAAAATTGGCGACATCAAACCAGAGACATGTATGTTATATCATGCACTTTGGTGTCACCGCCATTGTTACCTTGTCCTATTCAGAGCACAGAGAGTCAAATTATCTAGATCTGAATGTGTGTGACTCTCATTAAACAGCTGTTTGCTAATTTATAAACTTTGGCTGATTGCATACCGTAAAAAGCTTCATATCTACTATACATGTTGAGACTTTTTTTTTTGGTTCAGCAGAGGTAAGACCTGATTTTATATGTGACAGCCTTTCCTTGATACTGAAGCAACTAGAAACTATTTCTTAGAAAACTTTGGCCACAAGGTTTTGCTCCATTTGAGAACTACAGTATACTCACCATTTTACAAGATTCTCCCTACTGTTACACATTTATCCTAATACAACAACATTGGCCACCTTAGTAGCATAAACTGTTTTAATGGTTTTCTTGTCTGCATTCTGAAATAGATGTCACATGCAGACAGTTGCAATAAATAAATCCGTGACTTTTAGATTTTTTTCCAACATTTCAGAATAAGTAATATTAGGTAAAAGGTCATACTATAATATTTTCATCTGCGAAATCTTTGGTTATTAAATTTAAACTCCTGCAGCAGAAAAAGAATATAACAGGTGTGCTGACATGTAAGTTACGAACATGCTGTCCTTTGCCCTCAAGTATTGGCATTTTTTTTTGTTATGTGGTTCTGTTTTCCCCTGGGATTCCAGTGGATGGTACAGAGCAAGAGACAGAACTGGCCGCCAACTGTCTGTGGTTGGTCACCAACTCCAAGCCCTGTCCGAACTGCAAGTCTCCCATACAGAAGAATGAGGGGTGTAACCACATGAAGTGTAGCAAGGTGAGAATGTAACCGCATGAAGTGTAGCAAGGTGAGAATGTAACCACATGAAGTGTAGCAAGGTGAGAATGTAACCACATGAAGTGTAGCAAGATGAGAGAAAGCTGTTTTCACAGAGGAGAATTTGTTACTCTCACATACACAGCTAAAAAGTTGTGAAAAGGGCAGGTGTGCAACCATCACTTCTTTTTATAATTTGAGAAAGGCTCTGACATCATTACAGAAACAATGACATTGAAAGAATAATTTTGTAAGAGAGGTGAAGGTCAAACAAGACTGACATAGACCCAAAATGACATGAAAAACCTGAATCACTGAATGACAAAGGATGTACTAAATTTTGTGGTGTTTTTAAGAATCGCATTACCTAAACAAAGTGATGAATGAAGAGACATGATCACCAATGTCTGTCACAGATCTTACACTTAGAGAAAATGTGGAATCTAGTAGGCAGGTAGGTAGGTAGGTAGGTGGGTGGGTGGGTGTGTGTGTGTGTGTGTGCACATGTGGCTGTGTATGTATGTGTATGTGGCTGTATCTGCATGTGTCTGTGTATGATGAATATGGAGGTATATATGGTATGCCTATGGAAATTGTTTAATGTATCCTTGTGCTGTGTATTCTTCATATATTTTTGTTTCAATTGTTCTTCTGCACTGGTCAAAATGTATTTCCTCATGGACAAATAAACTATGTGTATTCGTATAAGTATGTCAAAGGCATCAGGTAAAGAATAATGATAACTGCTTTCTTTAAAAGAAATTTCTTAAAAAATACTTGAGGCCAAATCAATAACTGAAACCTATCAACTAGGAAAAGCATGAAAGATTTCAATCATATCCCTGCAAAAACAGCGTGTGAAGTTCTGTCAGATTTTTATTATTATTTTTGTATTAAGTTACTGAAGGGAATCAAATGTTACACACAGCAATTTCATGATGGTTGGTGCAGAAATAGTTTTGTCACATTTCTGTATTTATGCACACAGTGCAAGTATGATTTCTGCTGGGTGTGCCTGGAGCAGTGGAAACGACACAACAGTTCTACAGGCGGATATTTCAAGTGCAATCGTTACGAGGTGTTGAAGAAAGTGGAGGAACAAAGCGCCCAGCTCGTGTCAGAGGTCAGTTGTTTTGTGTGACCTCTTGTCAGTTGTGAAATATTAACCTTGACCATTCTCTGTCGGGCAGACTGTCTTCCTTGATAACTTTCCCAATAGTCAGACTGCTATTTGCTAGCACCTGTTTCTTTCCTACTCTCTGTGTGCTTAGTAATGTTTTTCAGATCTGTTACATGGGGAAGGATAATGAATAGCTGATTAGCATGCTGTGTGAAAAATAGCTGTGCATGAGTCATTCTGTTGCTGACGATGGCTTTTATCTTTAATGTGGACTCGTGCTGACCTCTGCTGTAAAATCTAGAGTAGACAGGGATCCCCATGAGTGAAAATGAGGGTGACCAGTACCCCTAGCTCCAAATTTTTGGGGGTGATTCTGGAATTTTTGAGGGTGATAAAAATGAAATGTCTTTGCCACGCGAAATGTGCAAACTTATGTAATGTTAAAACCCGTAGGGTTGTTGTTTGTTTTCAATGGGGACCACCCGCGTTAAGAAACATAAGCTTGGTCTCTGTTTGACGTCGATCATTCACGAGAGCGAAAATAACACACTGCAGTTCCGAAAATAATGTATGTGCTCAAAACGTATTTATGAAAAATTCTGTACGTGGTTTTGTGATTTTTGTACGTGAAAACGCACAACTGTACATGAATCGGGAACCCTGGTAGATTTGTTGTCTATTTATACCAGGCAGTGCAAGCAAATAAGAACACTATTGAATCTGTTGAGTTGAATAGACAATCTAAAATAAATGATAAATATGACATGGGTAATTTCTACATCGAGAAAATAACTGGCTCAAAATATGACCTCAGACTTCATAGATATGGAGGAAACATTTCACTCTATCATGAAATACAGGACAAACAGATATTTTATATGTTGTCATGTGCTGTGATGTTAGATTTCAAATTTAAGGTAGAAATAGGAAACCGTTAAGACCTAGAATTTAAACCCAAGTTAGGTTTTTATATTCGTACATGTCAATCTCACAAAAATATCAGGCTGTGGTTCAATGTTCCTAAATGTTAATGCCAACTTTGTGTGTGTGGTTGTCATTCTAGGCGGAGACAAAGAACAAGAACATGCAAGAACTGAACAGATTTGTCCACTATTACACTCGTTTCAAGAACCATGAAAACAGTTACAAGGTAGGTATTAGCAAGGGGCTATGTTGGTTCAACAGTATATATTTTCTACTGAGGAAGCTCAACTTAAGTGGCCGAAATATTAGAAGTGCCCTGCGTGAGCTAGCAACAGCAGCA
>JBCAUA010000010.1:1204816-1238682 GCA_038406235.1 Peronia verruculata | reverse complement strand
GTCCAAAGTCGGATTGTAATTTTTAAAAAATCTAGATTTGTCATGATTTGAATCAAATCATTATGTACTATTAGCAATGTCTACTCCTGATACACACATGCATAAATGATTATATATTATATGTGTACATATAGACTTATATGTTGAGTTGTTGTGTCCAGTTCATGTGCAACATGCATACGTATTACTGGTGATATCAAAAAGTACAAATGCCAGTACTGAAATATATTGTGTGATGAACAGACCTGTTGCTAGTTGAGATGAAAAACCACCTTCTTTGAGGCACCGAGCCAAAATAATTGTCTTTGTTTTGTACAGAACATCCTCCAACTTTTGTTGTTATTGTTTTTTTTTTTCCGCTGTTTCTAACCATCCCACACCTCAATTCTATAAATACGAGTGCCTTCTCCTGGCCAACCTGTGTACAGATTGTTCCACGTACAAGTATACGTGTTCAATGTTTTATGTTTCGTATTTTTAATAGAAAGGAGGGGAGGGGAAGGGGAGGATGAAAGCCTGATGGATGACTCGGGCACATAATACATGTAATGATAATAATAATAATAATAATAATAAATATGTGATGCATGGACAGTGTCAGTATTGCGAGTGGTTGGGTGGAACGGAAGTAGTGCTGTCACTCTGTGAAACCAGTTGTTTTGAGAAAACTTGGTTTTTGATAATATCCAGTATCTTCGTATTGATGAAACTACATGTAAGTAGGCTACAGACTGCAGGCCGGATGGTGTTGGTAGTAAGTTTTTTTTTGTTTCCAGAATAATGAAAGGGATCAATGTATATCTATGTAAACTTCAGACACGGTCCTAAAATAGTCGGAAAATTTAAAATATGCAAAACCAGCTTAGTGTTTTTATCAGTGCAATAGGAAGGAAAAGACGGCTGTTGCAATGAGTGATATATGTTATATAAATCAGGCCCAAGAAGTGACTATAAATGAACTTTTTTCACTCCAGCGGATTATATGTTCAGTGTCACATGAAATATCCTCTTTGCAAGCCACATGACATATGAAAAGGCATTGTCAAAATCACTCTAACTTCTCTTGTCATTTGAAACACATAAAACAAAAAAAAATTGTAAAAAATTATCATTTGATGTGTGGAGATCCCCCAGCCTTACATGACAACTTTTCCAGAATTTTCCATTGGAGCATTTCAAAACTCAAGGCACATTTTTTGTTTCTTTACTACCAAAATGACACTGACAATGTTCATTTATATCTCATGCCTATTGAAGATGGATTGTTTTGCTAACTGAAAAACTGGTTCATTGTTCAGGTACAATTTTATTTGGGCTATGATTCAAAGTCACAGCTGGGGCAAAATGTTGGGTTTGTTGTGTGTTTGTGTCTGTTGTTTGTGTTCTGCGCACACATAGCCTGATAAACTCTTGTTCATCACGTTATTACTGATGTGTACATGACCTGGTATTTGTATGTACATGTACATGTTCCTTATGTCGATGTGTACAAAATATTTTCTTGTGGTGATGACTTTAAAGGAGAAAAATACAGTAAAGTGTATTACAACAGTGATCAAGTGTTTAGTCTGTGTTTTTTTCAATGATTTTGATTTTACATTTGATATCGCAGTTAGAATTAAACTGATGTCGAAAAGTGATTAGCACAGCTTTTGAAATTTAGACTTTTCAAGATCTGTTAGATACAGTTGTAGTCAAACAAGCTAGAAGAAAGCAAACAAAGCTCATGTACATAGTGACATACACACATCATGTGTACATCTATGGACTCATTTAGTAAAATGAGATGGATAGAGAGAAAGATTGACAGTTTAAGAAGTGGAGTATCACACAGGCAGTGTAAAACATAGGACAACTCAAGTGTCAATGTTTTGAGGAATTCTTCTCACTTATTGAAGTTATTCTGTATGCAAGATGGCTGGCCACTCTTTAGTTCATTGTACATGTCATCGCCCATCTCACATAGGGGCATATCAGCCATTTTACCATTTTTCAGAAGTTTAAAGTTTTACACTGAGTTTTGGAAATGCCTATAGTATATGCCCCTTTCACAAAATGCGCACAACTCCTGAACGGTTCAAGCTAGGGATACACCACTTCGTGAGAACATAGATCTTGATCTCAGCTTTCAGAAACTAGTGAAAGCTCAAAATCTGAAAAATGGCCGATAGGCCACTAAGTGAGGTGAGCGACAATGTTATCTTCAAGAACAAGTGGCAAAGACGATGTTGCAAAGGACTGATTTAAAAAAAAAAAAAAAGAATTTCTGTTTACACCTGTAGCAGTTTGATAAAATATTCATGGACGATGACTTGACCACTCACCATGACCCTGACATCCCTGCAGTAACTTCCATGTGGATCTCCGTGCAATCTGACTGGACTTGACAGAACATGCTGACTTCTGACACAGCGGTGTAACAAATAAAACAAAGATTACAGAAATCATTTTCAAATGAGGAGAATGGGATGTATTATTTATTAATACATGGCTTTGATTGAAGACAAACACCGTACAGTTTACGGTGCATGACAAAAAATGGCAATCATGTTAAAATGGCAATCACACAAAAAGATGGGGCATGGAGAATGAATATCCCCATGGTTACAATAAACACATCTTCACTAATACTCTTACAAAGAGATATTTTCTCAATCCTATAAAATACAGTCACGGCTTATTTCACCATAAAGCTACTACTACATTGTCATGTCTAACACTCAAGTTTTTTACTTTCTCGCACACTGATTACAAACAAATCTGAGTGACATTCTCACGGAGAGCATTTTCCACGTTGAAATAAAAATTTACCAATTCAGGCTGAAATCTTCTAAACAATCTAATGCAGATTCCATAGAGCTAATCCAAGTTTTCACACACGTTTTTGAATTGAGACCTGTTTGAGATGGAATCTACTTTTGAGAAAATTGTGTCACAAGTTTTCATTTTGTTTGACCACCAGCCACCACTCCAGATCTCAACACATTTTGTACTTTTCTGAACTTTTCATGCCCACTTGGCAGGTCTTAGTCCTATGGTAAGATGAGATTAAGACAACACAAAAAAGATAGATAAAATTAGGTCTCCAGGGTGCAAACTGAACACAGCCTTACATAGTCGACTGAGTTCAGCATGTAATTCAGCATAGTGAATGCGAAAAAAAATCCAATACAGTAACAAGTAACTCAGCTAACGCTGTCATCCAGGACTAAATTGTCCCCGCAGGTACAATAACAAAGAACACAAGTAATCAGCACTCTTCAGACATTTTAAGGATAAAAACAATGGCATGGCTGAGCACACTGAATCCCACATTCAATCCAAAATCTTGGACCAACAATTGGCAAACATAGCAGGAGAAAACAATAACAGACATGACAGTAGCAGTCCTATCACTCACTCACACATCCACTTTAGTCTCAATAACCTCCTGGGTTGTCAACCTGAACACAATTTCTCACTGACCTGGGGTTGGATATCAGTGGACTGCAAAATGAACCATACAAATATCAGTTTTACAAATTTGCGTTGTAATGCAGTCTCAGCAATGACATAAGTTACAGCATTTGATTATAGTGTAACAAAGAACAGTATTCTAAACAGATATTGACCAGATTTAGCAATTATTAAAATGAAGTTTTATCTACAAAATTTAAATGATGCTGATGGAAGTATTTAAGCAATGCTGTTGCTGATGTTCATCTGAGACATTTTCTGTCTGACCAGACACTGTAAAACAGGGCTAAAAGCCCAGGAATCCCAGCCAAGGCAAAGTTGGCATCTTGACCTCTCACAAACATAAAAAACAACATTCAATTCTACTGGAGCAACTCTGCATTTTGAATTTCCTTCTTTTTTTTCTACACCATAAAAACCAGTGATTTCAAGCACATACGAGTGTTCAATTATGTCTACACCTTGTGATAACAGGATACAATTTTCATCCAATTTCCAACATACTCATTCAAATTCATCAAATAGAATCTTACACAAATCAATTATTCAACAATGTAAAATCTTGTTTTTTTTTAACGTGAAATTTCTCAATTTCCAGCATTCACATCATGACAATAAAAACATACAAGAGTTTTTGAGGTCAAATTACTTTCATCTGGCTCTCTCAGTCCACTGATGACTTTTGTGTTCGGCTCAGCTGGTGACAAGACCACATAGAAATCAACCAGTAGTTTCATCACACCAACAATTGCCCACACACCCACTTGTCTCAACCACATCCTGAATAATGCTGCCCTAGGACACAGATAGAACTGCCTGGTGATACATCAAACATCAACCAATCATCTTACATCATCTAAGCCTCTAGTTCTCTAGTTCATATCTCAGGTGGCCAAGCTTCGCTTTTCCCTTTCTTCATTACTACCCGCAAAAGTAAGCCACAGACAAAAATCTAACATAACTTGCAGAAGCTCACACATGCACCAAATAAGACCAGTAAAAATCAGCTCTCACCTCGACTTATTCCACATGATGAAGACATTATTTTTCTTTTACAGTTTGCCCCAGTATTCCACAGAACAGATGTTACTCATTCTTCAACACAGGCAGAAATTCTACTTGCACTATACAGTCAGACTGTCCTCTGTAGAAGTGACAGTCTTTTCCTATTGCAAACTGAGTTTCTGCACTCATCAGTTTTTCCCACACTGCTAGTGAACAGGTATACATAAAGCTGTTTTTTTTTGTTTGGTAATGCCATAATAGAATATCACTAAGAAATCACTTGGGGGGACAGGACAGGGTAAAGCAACTGGGTGAAAATTACTTGGTATACAAAATGTGTTAACTTTCCTGTCATGCGTTCCAAACATCCCTTGGCTGAGGTCAAACCTCTGTGCCAACATTCATTCACGCAAGGGTTGAAGATCAGCATAAGATTCAATTTACAAAATTTTCCAACCTCAACAAGAAGAATCAAATTATTCATCTGTTTCTTTTTCCTCATCTTCTCCTTCTCTCTTTGCTTCTGTCCTCTCTTCTCCTTTCCTCTCTGACCATCTCTCGATCTCTCTGATCATTGCTCACCCTCGGCTTTTTCGTAATGATTCTTCTTTCTTGCCTCTCTTCCTCCTCTTCGCTGCTTGATGATGAACCACCTGAAGAGTCACTGTCTGACACTGACCGTTGTCGCTTCCTGCTGGCCACAGAAGTGTTTAGTTGTGCCTTTTCTGATTGGCTTCGGCTACGAGATGTTTTCTTCTTCTTCTCAACCCGTTTTCTCTGATCCCCACTATCTGAATCATCACCGGAATCTTCTGATGACGAATTCTCTCTCCTCTGTTTCTTCTTTCTCTTCCCTGACTCTACCTCCTGTGAACGTTTTCTATTTTCTTTACCCCGCAGTGGGGAGGGACTGGCTTTTCTTCCTTTATGCTGCTTCATTCTCTCCCTTTCAGGACTTGAATCACTTTCTTCTTCATCCTCACTACTACTTTCGTGTCTTCTCTTCCTTCTATCCATCTCTCTATCCTTGCCTGTCCTATCTCCTCTATCTATTTCTCTCCTCCTATCTGCATCGCTGTCTATTCTCTCATCTCTCCTCCTTTCATCTCGGGAATTTTCATTCCTCCTCCTATTGTCATCTCTCATTCGGTCTCCTGATCCATTTTTCATCCGCCCATCTCGATCACTGCGCTCTCGATACTCGTCCTCTCTCCTACCCCTCCCTCCATCATCTTCTCGATTTCTTCCCCCATTGTCTCTGTCCCTCTCAAATCGCTGCCTTCTATCACGATCGCCGGGAGTGTCTCTTCTATTTCCGGGCTCTTCCCTCCGCCTGCTGCCTCGGTCATCGCTGTCATTCCTTCTCTTATCCCATCTGTCACTCTCATCTCTGTCGTTTCTTCCTCGCCTGCCGTCATCTCTTTTGTCCGACCCACTTCTTCTGTCTCTCGCTTTCTCCTCCCTACCACTGAATCTTTCATCTCCGTTTTGTACATTTCCATATTGAGCCATGTCCAATAATCTGTCAGCTATAGTCCTTCTCCCTCGGTCAGGCGACGAGTTTTTCCCATTCATTATTTGCCTATCCACTTTCCCTGAAGATTTACTTCCTTTGGTCCCAGATTTACCTCCCTTCTCTGCAGATTTCTTCCCTCTCCTGTCGGATCTTTCATTTTCTTTCTCTTTCGTTATCCTCTTGTTCTTTGAGCTATCTTTGTCAGCCTTTTTCTTGGCTTTAGCAGATGGTTTCTTCTTTTTTCGCTTGGATGGAGCATCGGAATCTGAGTCCGAAGAGCTGTCGGAATCTGTGAAAACAGGACATAACAATAACTGTAAACATCTCATTAACACAAATTACCAGGAAGTCTCAATCTATTTGCAAGAAATTATAGAGGAATATATTTAACTTATGATAGGAACTTGACATTCCTATGAGATCAAAATAAAAATAATCATAACAAAAAAATAACAGCATTTATATAGCACTGATCCCTGTACTAGTTACAAGCTCTAAGCAGTTTACAATCTCTTGTTACATAGACAAACCCAAAGAAGACACTCATAAATGGTCTGAGCTTCTTGGGACATACACAAGGTGGTTGTCTGTTGGGTGCTCAAATCCTTATCAATCTATTGATCATATTTACTGTCTATGTTTAGGGACCCATTTTAACCACAATGAAATCAGGAGATGCGTGTAAATTGTCTTTACCAAGGACAAAATTTTGGGATGAGTTGGGGTTTGACCCCAGAACTTAAGATCCCAAGTCCGACAATCTAATCACCAGACCACTGACATCACTGGTTGAACATGTCTTGCAACCAGGGCAAATGAGTTAGGAATCGCCCCAGGCAACGAAGATATACTGCTGTTTTTTTGGTTGTTTTTAACTACTTTCCAACTAAGATACTAAATTTTTTGTTTTCACAATACGTCAATTTAACCTTTTTTTTTTCAACCTGAAAAGAAAAGAAATATTTTGGTATCATAGTCGGAACATAATGAAAAACGGTAAAAAACGGCTGTGACTTGAACTCACCTGGCGCGACTGCCACTCATTTGCCCTGGGCGCAAGACATATTTATTTCATTTCATCTCCCACAGGTGTCATGTTGAGCTACCATTAATGACATAATGTTAACTTCCTCACTCTGCCTCTGTCTACAGCCAATCCCAGTGTAGTGACCAGAGGGAGACCAGTTCATTTAAACATATAAACCCATTATTTGCCCTCCAAAGCAACAGATACTGAGTGACAGTGTGCAAGGTGCATCTAATGCTTTGGAGAAATCTATCCGATGATAAAAGGAAAGTGCTGAACATACTTTCACTGCGTTAACTGTGGATTTCTGTCGGCAACATTTCAAAATCATACAAAAAATGCCTTGTCCCCAGGACAAATGGGTCAGAACTCCCGCAGAGCCATTTCGAGATATGGCTATTTTTAACTATCCTCCAACTTGGACACCCTTTTTTTTTTAAAGGATGAAAAAGGTTAAATTTTAATTTTGTGAAAAAAAAAAATTGGGGTACCGGAGTCGGAAAATTCTTCAAAACGGCAGAAGCTCAATATCACCCAGGTCGACTTCCGACTCATTTGCCCTAGGCACAAGACAAATTATAAAAAAATACAATATCTTTCCTAAAGCCGAATATTTCTTAAAATGCATAATAAAAAAATGAGATACGGCACAATGAAAAATCAGGCTCTCCTCAAATTTTGAGCATATGGAGTTATGCATCATTGTGAAGATTATTCATTCCCCTTTCTGTGCGTGAAAACAGTTTTGTTCTACCTTATGTAGAAGTCGAGATATTGACAAGTAAAGAGGATGGGGGTGACCTGTTGCGCTGTAGCTGGAGTTAGTGAGAAAATAGGCAATCACTTT
The DNA here is from genome assembly GCA_038406235.1 of Peronia verruculata. Taxonomy (NCBI): domain Eukaryota; kingdom Metazoa; phylum Mollusca; class Gastropoda; order Systellommatophora; family Onchidiidae; genus Peronia; species Peronia verruculata. Next base: position 1,230,831 of record JBCAUA010000010.1, on the reverse strand, counting down.
TGTGACTCCTTTTTAATCTTTGTTAGCCAAGGCCTTTACTCAATGTACTTCAGCAACTTCAACTCTGAAATGCATCTTTACGTTGATATAAGGTTCTGTGAAGGAAAATAAAATTGCCTTAAAAATTCGTTCACTGTTGAAAAACACTTGATTCTCTGATTGCCTCAGTTTGGCGAACGCCTGAATTCATGGTGTTGTATCTCAAATACTATCTGCATGATTTACATTTAATGAAAACTGGCAATTTCACTCTGTGATGCATTTCTGGAGATGCCCAAATGAATCCAGCTGAAGGTAAGTGATAGAAAGAAGAATGGGTTTTTCCACAGAGCAGCCAGCCGCCCATATTAGGGGCACAGTACTTCTCATCGTGTCACCCACCTGAGGAGTCCGAGCTGTTCGAGTCATCACTGGATGAAGATGAGGATGACGACGACGATGAACTTTTCTCTGCTGCCTCGGCTGCCTCCATCTCCTCCTGTTTCTTCTGCACCATCTGCTTGGTCACTGTTTTCAGGTGTTCTCGCAGGTCATCCCTGTGACATATAAGCAACACATTTTTTTGAAACAGACATGACTGTGAGGAAATTATGTATGCAAGTCTTGGACAGACACATACAGGTGAATGTTGGCTTTGATAGGCATTAGAAAGGGAGAAGCCGAATGGCTATAATCTAGCTTTAGAAAAAATAAAATAAAATAAAACAAAATTTTTAATAAAAATTTTTTTTAAAAAGAAAGAAAAAGCAAGTGAAAAAAGGAGAGGAGGGAGAGTGTGTGTGTGTGTGTGCGCGCATGCATGTGAGTGAAAGAATTTTATTGCATGGTGTTCAACAAAAATCACATATTCATAGTTTTACACTGGTCAGCAGACATATCTTAATGGAAAATTCAATTACAAATTGTGTCATGACAGCACTTGAAGTTTATATAGCATTACAGCCCTCTGCTTGTCAGTCATTCTATAACCTACCCTATTTAAATTTATAATCTCCTTGCACAACCTGTCAAATGCCTGTTGCTTAAATTTCTTTCACCGATGTACTGCTAATGCCTAATAAAAAAGGTAATATAGTGACTATCCACTTTATTTGTCTTGCACCCAGGGCAAATGAGTCGCAAATCGCAACAGGTGAGTTCAAGTCACAGCCGTTTTAACCGTTTTTCACTATTTTCCAACTATGATACCAAAATATTTCTTTTTTCAAATTAAAAAAGGCTAAATTGTCATTTTGTGAAAACAAAAACAAAAAAATTTAATATCTTAGTTGAAAAGTAGCTAAAAACAACCAAAAACCGGCCGTATATCTTCACTGCCCGCCGCGACCTCTGACTCACTTGTCCTGGTTGCAAAACATTTGTTATTTCACTAATTAAAGTGTTCTCCGTGTGACAAGAAAATAAGTAAATAAAGGCAAAGAATAAAATGATAGAGATTAAAGCCGCTGAAATTCTAACATGCATGACAATGTGAATGCTGGTCTATCAGTAGACAAAGACGAGACTTACGTGAGGCCACCCAAGCCAATGGTTGTGAAGAAGTTGATGGAAAATCTGGTGTTCTTGGGATTGTCACGAGGCATGATGCCCTCAAAGTATGGGGCCAGAGTTCTGGGGACAGAAAGACAACAGTCTCACCATTTGCTGTTCTCTGGGCAGTGTGTAACAATCAATCAACAAACATTATCAGCATGTCAGCAATATGTCCTTGAAGATATTGCCGCTGTTCACTATCTCTGTACATTGAGCATTTTTTAGTTGTTGGGTGGGGTCTCAAAAATCATTATGTGATTATGCTGAGAGGTAAGTAATATGTTAAGATGAATACTTCAGTTATTATGGCCAGTTCCTATGAAACTGTTCTTAATTGTAAAGCACCTAATTCTTTTTTTTTTTTTCTATCTGCACATAGCCAAACCTTTATGTACACATGCAGAGCTTTCTGGGTTTTTTATCGCTACTTGCAGAAAGCAACCACTGCTTCACATATACATTTTCTTTTTTTTGGAGTCAAAATGGTTTGAAATTAATAGAGGGATGTGGAGACAGGGCTATTTTTACATATCCCATGATAAAACAAGTTTGTCTAGATTTCAAAATCATCAAGAGTATACAGTGGTCTCCACCTAACAATCCTCCGCCTAAGATCCCGGTCCGCCTAAAAACCCGCCTCTGCTGTGAAACCGAATTTTTCCTCTATAATTTACCCCTCTAAGAACCCGATCTGGGTGCTACCAAATAACAGAATCCGTCTAAGAGCCCGGTGTTGGACCAAGATACCTGGGTACTTAGGGGTAATTCCACATCATACTGTCCACTTGAGAGAAACGCACAGTGCTAGATAAGCAGTAAAATGGGGATCTGGTGGAGGGAACAGGTAAGACAAAGGAATGGCAGTGATGGTTGATGTATGACTGTATAATCAGGCCACGTTGTTGACTAACCCATAACCATTTCTTTGTCTGACAACACGTGGGACAGCACTTGTGATTGGCTTTGTGGATAAGGAGGTGTAAGTTTGGCCTCCTGACTGGTGAGCTGTTTTGCTCTTTCGGTTGGTCTGTAAAGTCACTTGTGCGAGTATCCGCGGAGAAGCATAGCAATATGATACCATTATGTGAAAACTCGCACCATGTTTAAGCACTGGGCAGAATTGATGTAACTGTGCACTAAAAAGATCAGGAATTACTACATCTAATTATAACATACACAGGGAAGAAGGCAGCACTTATTTGCATAGATAAATCTTTAACTAACGATAACGATCAACAAACCAAGACAAGTAAAGATAGTCTGTAGTCAGATGGGTTGCGTAACTTGTCAATTCGCCCGAGAACCCGTCCGCCTAAGAGCCCGCTTTTTTTGTCTCCCAATGACCGGGTTCTTAGGCGGAGACCACTGCAAAAGCTGAGCTGAAATCATGTCATGACTATTCCACCTCAGAAGATTGCATGTTTCATATACTGAAAACAGGATAACATATGACAACATAAGCTACGTGGGAGCGCCTATCCTGACTAGATTCAACTTCATTACATCAAAACTCAAAGCCACTCTGCTGTAATACTTACTGAACTTTTCATTTTGTATTCACATCTGCGTACCTGAATCACCCATCAACAAAGATATTTACTGTGAAGAGAATGCTTGTGCACATTCAATATTGCCTGGCCCTACAAGAAGGGATTAGAGAATTTATTAAATAGAAGGGAAACGAAAACGTTGATTTTACTCCTCTAGTGAACTTACGGGTCCTTGAGTCTCTCATTCAGTTTGAGAAGTCCCATGTATTCTGACAGTTCCTGGAACAAGATCTTGAGGAAGATACGACTGGCTGAGGTTGTGTCTTCTTCTGTAAGTTTGACTGCACTCAGCACCTGGACAGACAAAACAAGCGGAATTCATGACCATCTCACCTACACAAAATTACAAAACAATCCAGATTTCTATGGTCAGTTTTTTATTTCATAACCATGCATGTGGCCCTTCATTCCTATGACAGCCAGATTATCTCAGCATCAAATGCATGCCCATCTAGGTGAGAAGAAATCTTGTGGGTAGAAATATAGAATTTGGAAATTTTGCCTACAGAGAAGATTTCTATCACTCTTCATCTGATATCAAACGGCCAAGGAATTCTCTAGCATGTGAAACATGTAGACAGGATCCTCAAAATGTATTTGTGCCCATCCAGAGAGCTACACATCAGGAATTGCCTACCCAAAAAGTCAGGGGACTATTAAATCACTGGTAAAAAATGCAGGCAGGTACTACTGATATCATCCCTCCATCGGGGTGAAGCTTGGAACATACGTTTTTGCCAAGGATAGACACCTAACCTCTCTACCATGCCCTCTCCCTCCTCATCCCAGTATACACAAACAATTTGAGAGTTGACTCATTTCATCTCAGTCGCCCGTTATGCAATGAATAATTAGACTTACAGCAGAATAATCTATAGGACTTATCTATCTGACTTACAAACCACTGACAGTTTTTTTGTTATCATGATTGATTTTTAAAAGGTGTGTGAAAAAAATAATCTCCCACAGTAAACAGACATATACTGAGGGTTAAATATAGGAACAGTGAGCAGACTGTAGGTCGTTACTGTGGCTAGATTACTGAGAGAGAGAGAGAGGCTTACCCCCCAGGAGATGGCGTCTGTGTGGAGGAGGTGACCAAAAAACTTTGCCACGTTGCGCAGTTTGTTTGTCTCCAAGCGGTGAATGGTCTCGTACTGTTCCATGAAAATCTGCTGGAATGGCTCGATGTACTTCTTGTCTATCTGACAGAAGCGCTGGAGGGAAAAAAAGGAGGCAAAAATTGTGAAGTTCAATATCGGAATATTGTAGCTGGTATAAATCACTAACCTAAACTTTTTGGCTTCGTAATTTTTTATTTTTTTTTTCTGTCAACAAGAAAAGAGCTGGGGATTTCCCTATCAAGCGCAACATCATGACATCAAGGCATTCTAGTGTGTGTTTTATTGTAAGTTAGCATCAGCAGATCACTTCACCTTTCTTGGCCAGCATATGAACCAAAAAGAAAAAAAATATATAAATGTCAACAAACTTTGTTTACCAAGGAAAATCACACTTGCTCACGTAAAATTGGACAAAAAGATCATCTTAATTAAATACTGAGACTCTCCCCTTTCTGACAATTTTTCCAAAGCAAATCAAAATCAGTGAAACCATATGGTAGTTCTTAAGTGTCTGTGCACACACTGGAAAGTACTACTTTCCCCTTCTCTTGTGTAAAGTGAACCTTCACCCTCTCCAAGTGTAACATCGCTTTCCTCTACTTTGTCACTGATGTCAGCAAAAGTCCTTACAGCCGCATAAAGGGTGAAGAAAATTGAGGAGATACAGGCATGTAACAAGATCCAGTGGTCATGTTAAAACCGTGCTACATGAAACAGTGCACAGAAAGCAAAAAGGAATTACGTATAAAACACATGGGTCAACAACATTCAGGACTGGACAAATAAAACATCTGCAGGACCCCCCAGGTCCTGGACTACAACTACGGCAGCTGGTCCACAACTTGTCAAGAGGCGTCAACAATTCTTACCTGAGCCAAAAGACCAAAAAACTTCTCGTAAGTTCTTAGCTGGGCACAACAGTCCAGGATCATACTGCACAGCTCCACCTGCAAAATGAGACATAATGACAGGTACCAGTAAGTAATACTGCCATCTCGGTCTTATAATGACAGGTAACAGATAGTAATACTACCATCTCGGTCTTTCTCCAGACAACAGCGATTACTTGAAACTAAAGCTAACAAACTTGTGAATATGACGTCATGTATTTTTTCCTGTTATTGCTGAAGGATCCCATTTTAACACATTTTTCACTATCCAAATTCCCAAAAATGAATAATATTACAGTTATAGAGCACTAGAGAATTTGCGACAGACAATCTCACCTCTTGTCCAGGCTTCAGTTCCATCTTCAACATTTTGTGCGCACATTCATTATGGTCCAAGCTGGACTGCACAGTCAGGTAGATGACTCGTCTCAGGGCGACCAGGTTGGTCTCTGTCTGGTCTATGATCACCTGTTTCTCTGCATCTGAACGAAAAGGGACAAGAGATAACTACATCAGTCACATGTTCTTTCTAAACTTCTTTGTCTATCTATATAGTTTACACCATAAAACAGTATGTGCATGTGAGAGAAAGCCATGACCTAGGCGTCCCTACACCAGGCCGAACACTCGCGATAGGCACTGAAGGCTGACTGTTTACATCACCAGATTTAAAACACCGTTTAAAAAATCAGTCACAAGAGGCCAAATTGTTGACCTTAATAAAATTTTATTTATACAAATCATAACTTGGCAAAAATGAGACACAAATAATTTAAACAGATCAATGACATGAAAACATTCATCGCATTCACATATGAGAAATATATCAGACATTTATAACGACAGCCAAATTAAGAAAAGGCCACCACATCTGTGAGCACCATGCATGCTGAGTTCAATAAGAGTCACACAATCTGAGTTTCGTCCACCGAAGAAAGTGTCCAAACTATGTTATAAAGTTGCTGCAGTTAAAACAGTTTAATTCTGGGGCCATGATTTGCTGTCAGCCTTCAAATGGATTCAGTTACCTGGCCTGTTTATAGGGATGCCTAGATCATGACCCTTTGTCTGTTGTTTACAAAAATCTTGTCCAACATTATCTAACACTATAAAAAATAACATCATACTGAAATGAATGATGAAGGTGTGATGTATGTGTTAGTAATTTGGAAACAGTAAATACACAATTTGACATCAATGCTGCAAATGCTAATAACCAGACACAGGAGTGAATGAGGATTGGAAATATAACCCAGGCAGAGAGAACCAAGAGGACCAAGAGACAGACAAACACGTAAGAATTGAGAGTAAGACTGAATGCGAGAGAGACAGACAGACAGACAGAGAGATTAAATAAGTAACTGAGAGAAAAGCAAAGAGATTAACACCGACTGTGAGAATGTGTGAGAAGCAGACAGACTTGTAGTCACCAGAAAGAAAGAAAGTCAGACTTAGAGACAGACAGACATGCAGATAGACAGAAAGAGGAAATGGCAGAATGCAAGCATTGGACAGAACGATGCGTACTGAGGATCTACTCACTTTCTTTTTCTTTATCGTCATCATCATCATCGCTGTCCGATGACGCAGATCCTGAAGAAGCTTCTGACTCATCATCTGAGCTCTCTTCATCCAGAATCTCTGAAAGTGAAAGTTGCAAACAATTTTACAGGCTACATGTAAGACACACAATATGAAGGAAAAGTTTTTTCTTCTTTAAATGTCATGTGAAATCCAAATACCATTCATTTGCAGACAAAAAAAAAAAAAAGAAAAACAGGTGGTGATGTGTCTTACAAATTACTAGTATACTGTATGTCTATAACAAAAACTTTACCACAGAAAATCTTACACAAATGTTAAAAAACATCACCACATGAACAATGTGTTTAATGCATCACTAAAGGAAAGTCACAACCAGTGCTATTTTTTAAACAAAATAGTGATGATAAAAACACCTTTTGATTCCTTCAACTGACCATAAATGTTTCAAACAAAACGTTTCTTAAATATTAAATGAGAATACAACTTATCTACTGCTTTGGTAAGGCCCAGTAATTCTTGCACAGGCTGGGTACACATCTCTGTCCCCGAAAACAAAAAACCTTACCTTTCTTGAGGGCCTTGTATTTCTCCTCACTCTCCTGAAAGTTGGGATCCTCCTTGAAGACATCTGGATACAAGACAAGAAAATGCTATAAAATCACACATCCAGAACATGATCATCAACGAGCGACCAATAAATAAAAATAATTCATGGATCTCTGATACAACAAATGAAATATGACACGATGAAATCAGGCTCTCATCAAATTTTGAGCACATGGGCTTATTGGTATCACTGTAAAGATTATTCATTTCCCTATCAGTGTGTCAAAAAATGGTTGTTCTATCTTAAGTAGAAGTTGAGATACTGGCAATTAAGGACGACGGGGGTGACCTGTTCCTGCAGCTAAATTTAGTGAGAAAATAGCCAATCACTTTTGTAAATCCTTCTTTTCTTTATCTTTGTAAGGCCATGCCGCTGAATTACAATTTTTGGGCTTTTACTGGATCTATTTCAGTAAACTGAATTCTGAAATGCGTTTATAAGTTGATATAGATGGGCTTGCTGAAGGAAAAAAAAATTGTGTAAGAAGTTCATTCACTGTAGAAAAACGTGATTTCTTCAGTCGGCTCAGTTTGACGAGTGCCTGATTTCAACGTATCGCATCTCAAATATGTATATAAAAAACAACCAAGCCAATAATAAGCCATCTGAATATTTCAAGCAGCAATGAAATATCCACAGTTGTAATATTTCAGTGGATTGAAAATACATCACATTCTATATTGATTTTTCTTTTTTATTTATTACTATGCTCTTAGCAATATCTACAAGACAAACCTTGTGTTGCCTGATCCATCACTGTCCTATAAAACTATCTAAAGTACATATAAAGCATATCTAAAGCCTGTCTGTTTACATCTCCATGCCATAACAATGGGGACGATATGATTTGAATTTGATCAATATTGTTGTTTGCCGTTCCACTTTTAACTCTTTGACTAGTATGAGCCGACACATCAGCTGGGCTTCAGCACAGAAAACTTCTGATAGGCGATACATCAGCTCTGTGTTACTGCTTTTCCTGATTCCTGTTTCAGTACTTCAATATTTAAATCCAATCCAAATTCTACGTCTAGTTCCCTCTTCAATGGCATATAAATTTGTCAGTTTTGTGTGAAAGGGAGCCAAATATTGGAAATTTCAAATTTCTTGCATTGCAAAAAATTTGACCCCTTGAAAACGGCTGGATCAAAACATTGGAAAGCAACCCAGTAGTTAAAGAGTTAAATGGATCATCAAGAAAAACACTTGACTTACGTTAAGCATTTTAACAGGAAGGAGCCAGCTAGAAATTTTTTTTTTTTTTTAAATTGAAAAAAAAATCAGTTTGTGTATGAACAATCTCTGAGCCAGAGAAGTCAAATCTTGAAAATACAGACTTGGACTATTGGTATACAGAATTTGTGGGATAATTTTCAAGTAAAGGGAAATGAAATGGGTTTGAGTAGGCCTATATCAAAATTTCTCTTTTGCTAAATGCAGAGTTAGGTATTCTTCCTGCAACAGTGGTGATATGTCCAAAGATAGGCTCTTCTGAAAGCACAGGATGTAAAGTCTGAAGACACTGGAAGTGGTTTGCTAAGCTGCTTCACATGTGAAAGACAACAATCCACCTACTAAGCATTTCGTCCCCAGCCACAGCATCCTCCAGTTGTAAGAGGTGAGTAAACTGTTCCTCCTCCTCCACCAGGTCAAGCTCTGCCAACACCGAGGGATGGTCCTGTGTGGACAGGAATGGTCATAACTTTTAACAACTGTCAATAATGCAAATGAATAATAATATTAATAATGATAATTAAATATTTCTGATTTCCCTCTCGATTTAAAAATATTCCCAAACTGAAATGCACAAAAACCCTATCAATACCAAGCAATGGTCCTGGGTCCACAGAAAAGATGGCAACGTTTCACCACTGTAGCTAATAACGATAATTTTTTCTATAATTTTAAAATCTAAACATTAACAGTGTAGGCACCCAAGCTAATATCAAGGGGTGATTCTGGAATACCAGCAAAAATAGTCACAACTAAATTTTGCAGTATTGTTAGTGATACAAATACATGGTAACATTTTGTTGTTTTATTTTAAATATTAATCAATCAAACTGCAGGCAGACCACGTCAATCACGAAGGGATGATCCTGGGCAAAGAGGAAATTACCACAACTATTCAACATGTCATTCATGCATGGAAAAGGAACAGCTCAGCACATGTGAAGACGACGACATGACAAACATGGATTCAAACAGGTCACTATAACGCAAAGTACAATACTTAGTGATATCAATTTGTTTTCACAAAGCTGTAGGAAAATGTTCCATATACCCTTTATACACACGTTTGCCAGTCGTAGCAAGCAAAACTCAAGTAATTTATGTGAGGAGAAAAAGGAAGTGCCAGCATAAGACATAATCAGACTCTCTATAATGAACAAAGGTCTCTTGATCACTTACCTTGAATCCATCTTTGCGGATAGCAAACATGACTTCTACCATGTACTGCACTCGGACATCCAGCTGGCCTTCGTGCAACACATTTCGCAATCGCTCAAAGATAGCTGTGCGGAGAGAAAAAACAGTTAGTCATATTTCAATATCAATATGAAATTTGTTTCTCATGACATGTTCTAAACTTTCATTTTTCTCCTTAAAGTGACACAAAATCTCTTTACAAAACATGAACATATTGTGGGAGCAACAGGAAAATTACAGAATGAAGAAGTTCGATTTCAACACAACATTTAAAGAATACATAGACACACAACAGACAGACAGAAATAGAAATACATCTCCCACTCCACCCATCAACTCTTTTCATCACTCAACGATAAAACAGATTAGATAAGATAGAATAAACTTTAGAACAGTGTAAAAACATCAAAATAAAATTGTATTCACTGTTAATGAGAGGCAGATACATTACCACCCACATGCACGTAGACAAATGTAGACAGAAATAACATGAGAACAAGACAAAGAAACATTGCCTCAGCTTGTGCACAGTGAGCTGGACCAATTGATCTGACAATTATAATTTCCTTTCCTCTATTCCTCACAGTGATGTACACAAACTTACAGTTAATGCCGCGGGGCGAGACCTCAGTCAGTTTCTGTCCACACTCCTTGAGAAAGCCAATGGCCACTTCCACGGAATCATCAGTTGGAGTTTCCAGTAGCAGGGTGAGAATTTCCAGGGCTATAACCTCATGAGCCTGATGAAAGATGAGACAAAACATCGGCAATGTAAGTTTTGTCTTTTCAGATTACAACCAGCAACAAACATGTGAAATAGATCACCAAGCATTAACATGGAATGGGGATTGGTTTTGGACCAGCCTATTACTCCTCTTTGCCAGATTTAAAAGGTACTGAACAATAGTGGGAAAAAAAAAGAAAAAAAAAAAAAATCACTTTTTGTCTTGTCATTTAAAAGACTGTTCACAAAAAAGTTTGATTCAAAAATTACGATGAGAACACATTTTCCTCTGTTCCATGATTATGATTCAGACAACGAGCTTGAATGTGACCGTTTCCCTCTTTACCACATTGTTCAACAACCCTTGTATGACTTGGTAACAATGCTGCTCAGAAACAAACTTCATTCGTATAACATTCAGAGATTTTTCAGATATGTCAAGGAGTGGGCACATTTATGGGAAATATAAATTTTCATGGGTTTTTCAAACATATTACACATGGTGTATTTTAAAACTAAAGTCTGAAAAATCATGACTCTCCTCAGCCAAGAAAGTAGTAAGACTGTTTAAGAGTGATGCGCCTAAACATTTTCATAATTCAAGAAAATGAAAAACTATTTCTAGTGTGATGTGAAGGTGATAGACAGATGAGCGATTGATTACTATTGAACATTACTGACTGATATCCTGCAAAGGTTACTTTAGTGGGAAGAAGTCTGGCAATTGGCTGAGAGCTATACAAATTTCTGAGTAAAGTATGAGTGACACATAGCATCTCTTCTCAACTAAGCTTTAATTTACACAGCTCGAAAAGTACATTGTATCATATGCTAAAGGTATTGAAATATCCCTCTCCGGACAAAGATACTGCACTGTATATAAACATTCTTACAAAACTGAGAGGCTTAGAGGTTCCTGCTCTACAAAAATCAACATGATCTGAATTTTTGTGACAAAACAGACAACACTCCGGAATCTCAATGAAAAAAAAAAAAAAAAAAATCAACCTTTGATTAGTGCTAAACAACCCATGGGACAAAAAACGTAACAGAGATAGAGACTGGCTGAGGACAGAGCTTAATGGAACGATCTTCTAAACATAACCATCATGTGAACTGAAAACAATTTTTTTAAACATATCGCGTCAACAAAAAACTTCAGACAAAGACAAATAATGTGGAGGGCTGAATTTGCCTTAAACAAAGATATCATCCCACATTAAATAAAACACCAATAAGACCTTAAGAAACAACAGTGCAATGATCAAAGTGAAAATATGCAGCAATAGAAAAAACATAACGCTGAGACAACGAATCCAACACTGAAAACACAGTTATATGACTACGAAAGGCGATGGTTTTCACCCACACAAACACACACAAAAAGCACAAACATGAAATGAAATTACAACTCAGAAATTAACATGAAGTCTCAGTAAATGACTGTTTGGTGAGCCAAAACTGGTTTATCACCAAGTCTGCCCAGATGGACCATTGGCCTCTTAAAATTAGTTTTCATTCACACTTATTGATTTATACTATTACTAGACTATTAGCTCTGCACAATTGTCCCCAAGGTATTAAAAATTGTATCAGTTCTGGAGAGAGTACTTCATCAGGGATAGCTTTCAGATCTTCACTTCAACAAAACAATTACGCTGGCTATATTTAGAGTGCCAAATGTGTGGACATTCCGGACACAAATGAGCCTGGCAAAGGAATCCAAATTCAAACTTGACTCTGCCTTGTAAAAACAGAGAGGTTTACTTATGTAATGTGACCAGCTGAAAGGAACTTGGTGTCACACTTTTCATGGATAGAAATATTGGTGTCAATGGACTAAAAAAAATGAGCATACTTTATTTTGATGAAAAAAATGACCAAGCTACCATTTTTCTGTGACAAAATATTGACAAAACTCAACATTAACTCCCGAAATCCAAAACATGATCCCCTCATCGTATCCCACTCATTTCACCTGGATGTATAACATTTACACTGCATACAGTTCCTTTAAAAAAAAAAAAAAGAGAAAGATATATATTGCAAAATTCTGTGCCGTTTTGCACCTGAACATTGGTAGCTATGGCTGAAACTTGCCAGTAAACCCCACACACATCAACATAACATTCTGACATAGTTAAAAATGGAGCACATCAACAAAATCATCAACAAATACTGGAGGGAGAGAGAGAGACAAGACCACACAGACTTAAATGCTGCAAACCTTACCTTGTTGAACACAAGTGATATAAACTTGATGTGCCCTGGGGCAGGCAATGGATCAGTGTGTACTCTAGCACAGGAACTATAATGTTCTCATTGTGGGGGGGAAAGTGACTTAACATGGACCTACAAACAGCAGGTCTGTCTGGCTGTATGCAGCACGAGCACCGTGAATCAATTTCACACCAGGCATAATAAAAACTCCATAACATGGCACATGGTCAATCTTCTTCGGCGTTCATTTTCTCACATGAGTTGGGCTCAGAGCAATGTGATGACTGCAACGATGAAAGATCTGACGAAGCACGGCCCTAAACAAGTGGATACGGAGATGTGCACATTCCACAGCATGGGCCAAATACGATGAATAAAGAGAAACTACTCAGGATGCCGAGGACGTTGATAGCACCAGGTTTACCTACAGGAGAAATTCAGCGTTCACTTTTCATGGTGTTCCATGGGAACTCACAATGGTCGTACGCTGGAGAACAGAATGTATAGGACAATATGAATATCCGCATGATATAGGATGTGAACATTTTTCTGCGTCTAAAAAAAAGGCTCATCAGCTGATGCCGACCTGTTGAAATTTGAGCCCCATGAATATCTGTATGATGTAGAACGTAGACAATTTTCTGTGTCTACTGAAAAAAAAAAAAAAAAACTCATAGCTGATGGAAAGACTGGTTGAAATTTTAGCCTAATTGAGGCCGAATGAACTGAAAAGGCACAACGCTGACATCTGGCTTGTTAGTTGCATTGAAAAAGACGTAGGAAGTGGTGATGAATTCCTGATCTGGTCCAGTGTGTAATCACCTGGTTAATTTCTCATCTGAAAAGTTTATTTATAAAAACTACACTGTGACTGACCCCTGCTCCTATAACCAGCCGTATGACTGATCCCAGCTTCTTGACCAATCCACGAGACTGACCCCTGCTGTCATGACACAATATGATCCCTGTTTCATGACCAATCGTGTGACTGACCCCTGCCTCTACGACCAGCCATAACACTGATCCTGTTCTCTTAATACTGGCGTTGACTGATCCCTCCTTCCATGACCAGCTGCCTGACAGTTCCCTGTGTGAATGACTAGCTATGGACGGATCCCTTCACCCCTGACTAGCTGTGCGACTGATCTCAGCTCCTACAACCACAGCCTTGTGACTGACCTGCTCCTGAGACCTGCCGTAAGACGGATCCCTGCTCCTAAGACCAGCCAGATGATTGATCCTTACTTCCACGACCAGCCGTATGACTGATCCCTGCTCCTTAATCAGCTATACAACTGAGCCGTCCTTGTGACCAGTTGGAGGACTGATATCTATTCCTAAGACCAGCCATATAACTGATCCCTGTTTCCATGAATGATCTCTGCACATATGGCCAGCCGTATGACTGATCTCTGCTTCCATGACCAGCCGCATGACTGATCCCTGTTTCCATGACCAGCCATGTAACTGATTCCTGCTCCTAAAACCAGCCATATGACTGATCCCTGCTTCCGTGACCACCAGTATGACTGATCCCTGCTTCCATGACCAGCCATATGACTGATCTCTGTTCCTATGACCAGCCATATGACTGATCCCTGCTTCCATGACCAGCCATATGACTGATCCCTGCTTCCATGACCAGCCATATGACTGATCTCTGTTCCCATGACCAGCCATGTAACTGATCCCTGCTTCCATGACCAGCCGTATGACTGATCCCTGCTTCCATGACCAGCCGTATGACTGATCTCTGCTCCAATGACCAGCCATATGACTGATCTCTGCTTCCATGACCAGCCGTATGACTGATCCTGCTTCCATTACCAGCCGTATGACTGATTCCTGCTTCCATGACCAGCCGTATGACTGATCGCTGCTTCCATGACCAGCCGTATGACTGATCCCTGCTCCTAAGACCAGCCGTATGACTGATCCCTGCTTCCATGACCAGCCGTATGACTGATCCCTGCTCCTAAGACCAGCCATGTAACTGATCCCTGCTTCTATGACCAGCCATGTGACTGATCACTGCTCCTAAGACCAGCCATGTAACTGATCCCTGCTTCCATGACCAGCCGTATGACTGATTCCTGCTCCTAAGACCAGCCGTATGACTGATCCCTGTTTCCATGACCAGCCGTATAACTGATCCCTGCTCCTAAGACCAGCCATATGACTGATCCCCGCTCCTGAGACCAGCCGTATGACTGATCCCTGCTTCCATGACTAGCCTGATGTGCAAGCCAGTCTCCGCAGCTTCAGCTCGACTTCCCCCTCGGGACAAGGGGAAACACACAAAGGAAGGAAGATACTCTCACGTCGAAACACTCACCACTTGTTGGTTGACCAGGTGGGCGATGAACCGGGTCGACGAAAGACACAGAGCCTTGTTGTTCCTGCGGTACCCTCGACGGAACATCAGGATAAGTCGTCGTAAAATCAGCTCACCATTTTGCGGGAACTGGCCAAAAATGAAGAGAGAAAAAGAAAGGAAAAAAAATTTCAGTTTCGAAACCAGGATATAAAATAAAGCATATAATCAGGTCATTCATTTTGTGATAAATATAGCACCACTGAGCAATTTCCTAATCTTAGTGAAACTTTAGAGTTTAAACATTTTTTGAATGCTAGGACTGGACTGGTGGACACAAATGGTGGATTAAGATTTTAATATCCGAGTAAATATGAGACACTGCTGATGGTTATATTCTCCCAAAAGTTAAAACAGGAATGTCAAACTGTTGTCACAGAGAAGCCGGAAAATTGCGCCCCCCTCCTACCCTGGTATTTTATCCATGGTTACGTAAAACACTTATAAAAAAAAAAAATCTAGGGTTTTCATGCACGAAGTTTTCAATTTTTTTAGAAGAAGTTTGTAAGTTTTCACAAGACCCTGGGATGGAACTAGAAAATTATACAACTAGTGGAAATTTCAAGAACTAAAATTAAAAAGATCCCACAGGCAGTGCCGTCATCATAATCATCAAGCATGTCTAGACTAGATCTATTTTCTAGACCTAGATCTAGATCATGAACAGCTGCACTCTTACACCAGTCTTTCTAAGATCATGGGCACATTATCCGTAACATGCTGATTTTCCATGAACAACCCTAACGTGACCACTCAACTGCCTGGTGTAAAGTGTGAGGAATGAGGTATTTCGAGATCGGTCACATGACCAAGGCAACATCGCTCACATGTGGCTTTGTTTATATGATGTGACATGTCTGAAAGCTATTCATTCGTCTAGATTTGTCTGCCATGCGCAGAGCAAGTAAACAAATCAGCACATGAGCGAAAATCCTTGGTCATGTGATTTTTCTCGAAATACCAACTTTGATCTCGATATTCAAACAGCCGCAAAATAACAGTCTGACACTCGTACATTTGCAGAAAATATGAAAACATTTGCAGTGATAAACAATCATATGCTTGGATATATTACAGAATGAGCAATATTAAAAACCTTATTAACAAACAAAATAACAAAAAATGCAGATCTAACTATAGTTTGAACTTTAAATAGAACTATAGCTGATAAACAAAACAATCAATGAGACTCCATCCCCTGCCCCAAAACACAAATGTATCACTGATCCCCACTTTCATAGTCAGTGATGATGAAAGAGTCACTGATCAAGAACAAAATATATTTTTTCTTTCTTTTTTTTTCCCTATAGTGATCACTCATTCCTGACCTTGGTGTTGATGATGGCCACTAAGGCAGCATAGACATGGGTGAAGGTCGGTGAGGCAGCCTGAGCTTGGATGACCGAGCGCGCCAGCAATCCACTGGAAAAACAGAAAACAAAATAATCAGAATTTTCTATGAAATATTTCAGAAAAACAAGTCCACTCTATAGAGTTGTGGCAGTATATCAATTGTCTTGCGCCCAGGGCAAACGAGTCGGAAGTCGTGCCAGGTGAGTTCAAGTCACAGCTGTTTTTGGCAATTTTTCACTCTTTTCCGACCATGATACCAAAATATTTTTTTTTTTTCAGATTAAAGAAGATTAAATTGTCGTTTTGTGAAAACAAAAAAAAATGTAGTATCTTGGATAGCAGTTAAAAACGATAAAAAATGGCCCTGTATCTTCATTGCCCGGTCCACTTCTGCTCATTTGCCCTGGTCCCAAGACAATTTTTTTTTTTTTAGATGAAGCCTAGTCACCTCTTCTGGTGCTCGATCTGTTCTTGTTTTGACCAGGTTTGCTTACAAAAAAAACTCTTACCTATGACTCACCAACCAACATTTTCATCAGCTACTGAAAACTTGCAAACAGAAATCTCTCTTACCGTCCACGCACGATGTTTTCCTGGAAAAGTTCCTTGATAATGTTGATGATGTTGGAGACGTTGACTTTGTTGATGAGACCGTTGATACTCTTCTTCAGAGCCTCCCATGACATGCGCTGATAGGCAAGACTGCACAAAAGAAAAAAAAAAAAAAAGAGATACCTTATAAGTTTTGAAAAGGGCCCATCAATATTGTAACAGGACAGAGTCAGAGGAATATAATTTGTGGATTTACATGTCATTTATCTTACATCAACAGTTTGTTCACAATGACACTTTGATCAAGAATATTCTGTGATGGCAACAATTAATTGACAACGGCTCAGATATGTAAACCTGTCACTTCATATCTTGTACCTGGTCAGAATGCAAGTTGCTTAACCCAAGCAGAGAAATCAGGGGTTGATTATGATGAAAGTAGTCTGATATCAATGTTTTTATACTGCAATGACTGAACAAACATTCATCTTGAAATAAAAAAAATTGATCTTGTGGGCAGATATATATTATTAGTATATATGAAGATGTTGGAAGATCAATATATAGATCTATGTGCTAAATTGTTATTTTGGCAAATTTTTCTCCCGATTTTATCTGGTACTGGGTTGTCACACTCACACTCGCTGTTCAATTTGGCTACAATCAAGCCAACTTGAAACCTTTTTTTTAAAAAAGTGTATGATTTGAGGTTATTTTGTGTGCTACATATTACCTGGCAACAGTGAAAAAAATTCCATAACTGGTAGTGGTAAATTTTCATACGCAACCAGGAGTCAAGAATCTGTTTCCTGAATAATTCATCTCACTGTGTACAAACTCAAATCACTAAGTGGCTGTCACAGTGGTAACAGAAATCAAGTACGAACAAGAGTATCCATCACTGAGAGGAACTCATTTTTTCTTGCCCTTGCATAGATAACATCGTTTCGTGTCAGTAACGAGAAAGATAACACAGAGGTACCACAATGACATGACAAAATTTCCTGAACTTTTTACGTGGCGCCAACACTTTAGCAATCTGTTAATATTCAATCTCCCTTACAAACTCTGAAAGGAATTCTTTATTGTCATCCGCCACATCCATCTAACTCCAGTCGAATTTATTCTTCACTGACTTGTCTATGTACCTCACATTTGCACGTCCACCAAGCACAATGAAGTCAACAATGGCATTCATATTGACACTTTCACTTGAATCGCTGCATCGTAATGGCAATGATTAGGCCTAAAATGACACTCCAACTCCGGCTGATGGAAGAAATGGAAACCTCCAGTCCAGACCTTAGATCCAGATATATAGACTAGATCTAGATATCTAGATCTAGATAGGATAAAAACTGAGCACTCTCTGAATCTTAAATCAATGTAGATATGTCGAAATTAATACGCAGGTCTACTAAACTTCGTCAAATTGGCTAAATCTATAATATAATCCAAAGCTCGAAGAGTATGAAAGACAAAGCACGTTCGTAGAAGTCCCAAGAAAGGCTTGGTTTACCAAGTCACGCCGAGCATCGAGCTTGCTAAAGCTTGGCTAAGCTAGTCTAGGAAGGAAGTTTGAAAAAGACAACAAACTAGTCCGCATGCGCAGTGCGAGTCTTCCGCCAGGAGCTAAGCATTAAAGCAGTCGATAACTTTTCGCATTTTCTTCCCTGAAAATTATAATATCACGGACATTTCTCATTTTCCTTCCGGAAAAAAAAAAAATTAAAATTAACGCCTGATCCGGATCCGTGGAAACCGATTTCCGGACATTTTCTAGTTTCCGGAATTCCGGTAATTTCCGGAAAAATGGCACCTCTAATAACAAAGATACACTAACCTCGTTTTATCTGTGATCTGTGCCTGCATCATCCTCAGCTTGGCAGGTGGGATGTAGGCACCGCCAGTCCTTGTGGTGATGTCAATGGCTGTCACAGGCTTCTTTGCTGTATCATCTGCCTCTTTCTTCTCATCCGTTGCAGCAGCATCTTTCCCAGGTTTGGAACTGGAAGGAGAAAAAGAACAAAAAAAAAAAAAAAAAAGGATAAATCAGATAAGACAAGAAGATAATAAAAAAGCTGGTAGTGCCAACAAACATGTTGTGACTCGGAGAGGAGTGTTGATAGAGGTGAAATGAATTAGTCATTTTTTACTGCAGAACAAAGTACAAAAGTGTTGTATAGCTTTAAGCTCTGCAGAAAGACCAAAGAAGTTATCTAAGAAATAATTGAAACAACTAATCCGAAAAGTATTTTCAAAACTATGCACAAATTCTGAGATATAATTATGTACAAACAAGTATATGAGTCAACAGACTAATAAGTATAGTTCTGATAATCCCGAGTATTGACTAGAGATACAAGACATTAATATAAGGAACCCCAGCTAGAAGTTGTTTACTTTACTTAACAGAACAAATGTACTATCTTGATAATTGTCATACACCATTTCGGTGGCATATTAACTCAACCTGGATACAATTTATAATGCTGTGAGAGTGAAATAAGCCAAATGATTTTACAATAAACACTCACCTGGCACTGTCCTTATCAGCGTTATCATCATTGCGTCTCCTTCTGTCATCATCTCTCCCTCTTCTTCGATCTCGTTCATTGTCACGGTTGGCTCTCTCTCTATCCATATCCCTTCTGTCTCGCCGCCTCTCCTCTTCTCTGTCTCCCCTCCTCCTTGACCTATCTCTATCAGCGGAGTGACTGCGCCTGTCTCTGTCTCTCCGGTCGGGGCCCGGTTTGACCACAGACACCGAGCTTCCCATCTTCTGTTTATTCTGCACACGGCTCCGAACATTTTTGTCATCTTGAACTTCATCATCACTGTCATCTTCACTATCGCTCTCCAACACTGGCCGCTGACGCTGACTGTTATCTTCACCGTCTACCACTTCTCTGTCACCCAAGTCATTTCCAGCCTTCTTTTTGTCCTTCTGAGTTGGATTACTGTCTCCAATCTCACCCTGCACTGTGACAGTTCTCTGACTCTTTTTGACATCTTTCTTCACATTTTTTGCTGATTCCTCCTTTTCTTGGCTTTCCGCATCTGAATCTGCGGAAGTCTGGGGAGATCGTGGTGGAGTATGGGGAGACGGTGGAGCTGCCTGTTGTTGAGACATTGAGGGTGGAGCTTGCGCTGTATGTCCATCCTCACTAGAGATGTCTGAGATATCATCACTGGGAGTAAACGAAAGAAATTACAAGAATCAGCTAATACCTGTTCTTATGTTTTCTCACAACTAGCAGTGCTAAAAGTTCTTGCTTACATTCTTTTGACAGATCTAGGATTAGGCTTTCTGCCATGTCAGAACTGAAGCACTTCACGTAGAAATAATTTCACGTTTTTCCCTCGCTGTTTGAACTGTATTTTCTTAATAATTTGTCCATATACATATAGATGCAACATGATGAAATTAGGCTCTCGTCAAATTTTGAGCATATGGAGTCATTGATGCCAAAGTTAAACTTATTCATTTCCCTTTCTGTGTGAGAACAAATGTTTATTCTACTTCAAGTAGTAGCGGAGGAATTGGCAATTAAAGACGATGGGGGTGACCTGTTGCTGAAAAAGTGAGAAAATGGCTGATCAGTTTTGTAAATCCTTATTAATCTTTCTTAGTCCATGCCACTAAATTACATTTTCTGGGCTTTTTCTCAATCTATTTCAGCAAATTTAATTCTGAACTGCATTTTTAAATTGATATATTCAGTGAAAAAAAAAAAAAAAATTGTTCACTGATGAAAAACACGTGATTTCTCCAGCCGTGTCAATTTGACGAGCACCTGATTTCATTGTGTCACGTCTCATAGATAACAAAAAAGTCTGTTTTAACTAGGTTAACTAAATTTTCTTGAGTTAGTGGAAAGCACTATTGGAAAAAAAAAAAAAAGATAGCTTTCAAAGGTTAAGATATAAACAACTGGAGATAACTAACATAAATGAGAGAATGTGGAATGATAATTATGACATTAAACGTTATGTTTGCTTTACCTGATGGCTATCAGTGGTTTCTCTGGAATACCCTCTTCTTCATCTTCAGAAATTTCTCCCTCCTCTTTTTCTTCAGCACTTTCATCATCTTTCTGGTCTCCCTTGCTGCCTTCCAAATCTTCTTTCAAGCTCCGGTCTCTTTCTGGTGTTGCTCCATCTTTTTCTTTTTCCTCATCTTTCCCAGCCAAATCTTCAATGACAGTGGCTTTCTCTGATGGCTTTGTTCTCAAACTTTCCGATTTGTCTCTGGATTCATTCTCAGCATTCTTCTGCCGCAATATTTCCCTTCTATCACTTTCAGCATCTGATTCATCGTCACTGGATTTTTTTTTCAGTTCTATCTTTCTCTCATTCTGCCTTGGGCTCTGCGAATTCAGAGAAGTTTTTCTCACCACCTGCACAGTCCTCTTTGTCCCCGTCTCCTCGTCTTCATCACTGTCTCCATGTCGGGTGTTCTTAGATTTTTTCCTCATGTCGGTTGCAGCTGAGTGGGGCACTGATGATTCTACCCTTCGTGTATCCTCACTCTCAGACGATGCAGATTCAGAGCTTGAATCGTCCTCACCACTTGAACCATCTGAGGAGCTTGATGTTGTGCTCCTTCTTTTCTTTTTCTTCGCTTTTTCATCTGGCGGTTTAGATTGAGCAGCTGTTTTTGATCTTACAGTCTCAGAAGGATAAGACTTATCCAGATTTCTATGTCTGCCATCTTTATCGGGGACCTTTTCCTTGTCTTGTTTCTCTTTTCCTTTCAAGGATTCCTTGCTGCTGGACTTGTGAACTTGTTTCTCTGAAGTTTTCTCTGTGTATCTTTCATTACGTTCATCATCTGTAACCTTTTCACTCTTTCTGCCTTTTCTGTCTTTGTCTTTCTCCACATTCTTATCTTCATGCCTGTGTCTCCTATTATCCCTTTCACTGGAATTAGATCTCCCTCTTTTATCTCTCCTTTCTTCATGTCTCTCATCCCGCCCTCTTCGCATATCACTCTCTTTTTCTTCTGGCCTCCGCACCCTTGACCTTTCACCCTTATCTTCTCTTGCTCTGTCATCTTTACGGCCATCTATCTTTCTGTTTCTTCCTTGGTCTTTGTCTTGTTCTTTGTCTCTTCTCTTCCTCTCTCTATCCTTGGAGTCATCTCTTCTGCCCTCGCCCACATCTTTTGGTGAAGGTCGTTTCGAAGAACCTGACCTTGATGAACTGTGACTTTTGCGGCTCTCATTTCTGCTATCTTGACTTTGATCTCTGTTATCTCTACTTCTATCTCTATCCTGACTTTTTCCTTTATCTCGATCTCGCCTTTCTCGACTGTCACTTCTGTTTAACTTGTCATCTCGTGACGAGCCTTTCTGCTTGGCACTGGATGAAGGTTTGGATCCATGACCTTTGCGTGGTGGCAACTGCTCAGAGCTGTCAGAGCCTGACGTTTCTGATGAATCTGATGAAATTGCAATGTCAGATTAGATTTTCATGACTGACAAACAATCCTGCATACTTCCATGTTGTTATATACTTGAAGTAACAATATTTAAAAAACATGAAAATAAATTACTATTAATCAACTGCCCTTAATTTCTTAGAAACACTGAATTCACATATTATATCACATAAACCATTTTCAAACAACATAATTAATGGTTTATCTAAAAAAAAATTGTGTCTCTAAATTTCAAAATCACATTTTCTCATAAATTTAAAAGTATTTGATGGATATATACAAATGATCAATTTCCCAAAGTTGTGCAAAATATTCAAGCATGAAAAACTAAAGATTATATTGCAAAGTTTATGGGTCAATGATATTGATCACACAACATATTAATGTCATTAATACAAACAAACCACATAAAAGAACTCTGTGATATACAGAAAACACAAAGAGCACTGAAATGCCTAAGTAAAAACGAAAATATATATTGAACTTCTCAAATATTTGAGTGAGAAAGACCTATCTAAAAATCACGCCTAAATTTTGAACCACTCCTGTAACGACAACAGAATTTTTTTTTAATTAAAATGCAAACAGAAGAGCTATTGTGAGTAAAATAAAATGTCAATAATCCCAGCTATGCATCTTTAGTAAATAAAACACTGTTTTAAAAATAATCATAAAAACATCAATAAAAGATTGTCATGAAATTTGAATTCTCTAAAACCACCCTGATTAGGAGTGATTCACTTCATAAGGCTGTTCTTGGAGGCTGCTCACAACCTGTACTTCTTTTTGATTTTATTTGACAAGAAAATTCTAAAAGAAAAGTTTAAGAAAACAACAATCTTGTCTAAAAAAATAAAAACTTTCTTACAGATACTGAATAATTTTTTGTGATGATTCAAAATAGATACGAGACTGAATTATTAATGAATCACATGTCAATACTTCACTCCACAGATCTTTGTGTCGTGTTGAGGGAATGTAAAATTCCTGACACTCTGAAATGACTGAGATCTTCTGGTAAATCTTTAAAAACCAAAACCTCAGCGAATCTTATCGTCTTTTCTTCTTATACTTACAAGTTATGACTCCTTAGCTAATTATCAGAATCAAAACAACTATGATGTAATACACATCTTGCATTATTTAACTCTTTAACTTTTAACCAGAGACCAGATCTACAACAAAGGCTTACAACCATAAACAAATGGAAAACAAATGAAATGAAAAACCATCTCCTACGTCAGAATAATTATCAACTATGACGACGAGTTCTGGAAAGTCGAAGATCAGACATTCTTACCTCCTGTGGAAGAATCTGAGTCACTCTCCTCCTGTCTTGAATGTTCTCGCTTTCTAAAAGAAATCAGAGGGAAAAAATAAATCATGGTGTGTCTACAAATCATACATTCCATTCCCCTCCCAACAAATAATACTTGCGAGATAACAGATACTACTTACGAGTCGTGCATACCGCCAAGACAACAGATACTTCTTGCGACTACAAGGTTAATCTTGCAGTGCAGGTGACTAAAAATCAATAAATAGTTTCAAATATTTGGTAAACGGAAATTCTAACTAATCGCGGTATTTATTTATGCCATTTGTACCGGGACTGCAGAGAGAAGGTAGCGCCCATGTCTTTCTGCACAATCAGCATTCACACTAATCACACTTATCCCGAGTGCTCCGAAGTCCGCGCCTCGGGTTTTCCCGAACCGCTTCAGATCTCGCAAGAATAATTAACACCTCATTTGATTACAGGAACGGGATTTCCCGAGATTTAGGCAGAGTAGCTAAAAATAGGGCACGAACTTCGGAGCACTGCATATAATCACATTGGACATTGGTGAAATATTTGGTGTGAATACATTCTAGTCTAATCGCATTGAGTGACCAAATATAATAATCGCAGTATTGATATGTGCCATTTGTCCCAGGACCACGAAAGAAGATGGTACTTGATCAAGATCTAAACTAGATCTAGATCTAGAATCTAGGCCTAAATTCTACTAGACTAGATCTCTACTTCTAGTTGAAGTAGATCTAGTTCTACCTTCTCTCTGCTGGGGTCGAGGAGAGAGATCTGAAATCTAGACGCAGGCTACAAGCAGTCGGAAGGATTTTTCCAAAATATCTGGAACACAATCCAGACTAATTAATACATGTAACAAAAAGAAAAACTTTGAATACTTGCCATAAGTAAGGACTGGCAACATAAACAAGCCAATAATCACGAGAACTCTTGTGGTGGCTGCCATGATGTTGACGTTGATGTTAAAAGAGGAACCGGAAATGTATTTTCAAGCCGGCGATTCAAGGATATATATCTATTTCCGTGGAAAGAGAGTTACTTTGCACGAAATAGTTCTCAAATTCATCTGCTAATTTTTTCCCCCTTCAACCAATATGATAAATGTCTCATATTCAGATAACACATTATGTCTAATTTTTATTGTTTGTTTTACCTTTTTTGCTCTTTTGTAGGCCTAGCTATCCTATCGTTTAGCACTCGTTAGCGGGGCCAGGGAGCGACATTTTACAGGAATGATAAAGTTTTCGTTCACTATCACTCAAGAATAATCCATCAAAGTCTTTTCTCCAGTTATTATAGTAGTATTTTGCATTATAATATTGTACTGTAACCTGAATGGACGAGGGCTTTTCTGAGTCATCATCATAGCCTTGACAAAAACTAATTTGAACTGCTTAATTCAGGAAAATTTGAGTATTGGCTGCAAACACAACAAAATATAGATCGATTATTCAACTAAGATGAGAATTATTTTAATGATTTCTCCTTTTGATTCCTTCTGGTTTGTTTTGTTTTGTTTTTGGTGAAAATTATTTCACTTAAGAAAATAAAAAAAGAACTAGAGTAGCTACTTTGTGAGATCCGCGGAACTGCCTAATTTGCATTCATATATTACTACGCTCTCTTCCGATATTGTGTTTTTGACAGAGCTTCAAGCCTCCATCCTGGTCCTTGTTCATCCTGGTCCTTGAAGAAACACCCGGACGAAAACATTGAAACAGTGACTCACGTGGGTTCGTATGTCACTATGGACGCTTTGGATTAAATTCGACTATCGCGATGGTATTCTCGTTGCGCAAGCGTGTCATAGTAAACGATGCAAACATTGATTGCAAATTCTGGGAATGAAGTGGTGCAAAATGGCGCATCGGTTTATGTTTAACCCGGAAACATTAGTTAGTTCAACCTGCCCACTCACAGTAGCAGTAGCAGATCAGGTATTGGTCAGCAGTGGTCATCAGCATCGATCAGATTCACTTCATTGCCCATTTGCAGATCATTTCTTTTAATATTGGGCACATAATTAGAGAGAAAAGAAGCAAAGGGCGATCTGCCTTTCTATTTGTTACTGTGTACGTGTGTACTGTATGTAAAGAGGGAGAGGAGAGGGTGGGGATGGGGAGTCAGCTTCACACATATCAATGATCAACAGTATTTTTTGGAATAACCTGGCGTGACCTATAGATAGCGATTAGCGAGGCTAGGCATGGACAGTTCCAGACGAATCGTATGCAATTAACAGAAAAAAGGGGGGCGGGATATAGATCTAATAATAATCTAGATTTATCCCCAGTGCTGCGAAGTCCGCGCCTCCGTTTTTCCCGATTCTAGGCAAATCTCGCGAGAATGATTAATACC
>JBCAUA010000010.1:1147682-1184416 GCA_038406235.1 Peronia verruculata | reverse complement strand
AGCGCTTTGGCAAGAGAATTCTCTCTTCACTTCTTATACACGGACACAATGCTGCTCAAAAGAAACATAGACTCTCTATTTTTGTTATCTTCCATACTATCTCAGAAATTGTTCATTCGTTATACAGGCTTTTGAAGGAATTGACAAGGGAAGAGAAAATGTGGGCATCCTTAATCAACTTAGATCTAAAGTCATGCAGGCAGAAATCACAGCCACCAACTGACATGGGAGGCCGACCAGAGACTGAAAAAAGAGGGGGATCGTTGTCTTGCGTAAGGAATAAAAGGGAATAAGGAGTTGCCATCCCTTAGCCCTGTGATATAACTCATCTTATACCTGGGCTCTTCAGGGGCAAGAGGGGGAGCAGATGGAAATTTCAAATTTACACACAAAACATGGATAAAACTGCTGAATGAAGATTACTGAAATGAGTTACACATTTCATCCGCTCAAAAACTTACAGTTAACCACTCTATTTAGGTCAAGGAGCTTCACTTAACAAGTGTATGGTCTGATTCCCAGGTTACCTATAATATGGTAGAGAGCATCCATTTCTTTTGAAATATTTCAGTTAATTATAAAATGGGTGTATGGAGTAATTTTGAATACAGCATGGTGGTGACTCATGGTTCCTTTCTTTAATATCTCTTGTGTTTGGAGTATTTCAGTATGAGAGGAAGAACCTTCATAGGAGTGTCAGCAATTTAATTGTAATTTTTTTCCCTGTCTCCAGAACCTCTGGGGTACACTTTCCGCAGTGATGGAATTTATGATAGATATGGTATGATGGTGTATACTTACCCGCCAATGTTGAGAGAAGACTCTGCCAATGACACCATTGTCTTGGGTGTTATGACAAAGGAAACCGATGCCGTTCTTGTCAAGTTAATCTCTGCTATCTTTGGGGATTTCGTCACTATTAAACTGGTGAGTAGCCGCAAGTTACCATAACTTTTCATTTATCATAATTACATCATTCTATGATTCTTAACCTCTAAGGCCAAGTCTTGCATAAATCAAATATATAAAGATGAACATTAACCCTTAAAATATCAACAGAAATTGTGTGAATACCAAGGTTTCTATAATGAAGTGTATTTGTGTTCAAGAAAGAACATTTAAGTTTTAAAGCAATACGGTTTTAAAGACAACCATGTTTGCTTCAGTGCATGTCATGTTAGTTGGAGATTTAGTCAATAATTCCAAGTATAATGAGGGAATGTCTGGCTTCATTGACGCTTGACTCTTCCAGGGTTAAAACAATGAAAGTCACAAGTAATTTATAAGAGGAAATAATTGTGGATCCTTCATAGAAACATTTTGCAGTCCTTACCAATTATTTCAGTGTAAGTTACTGAAATCGTTTATTGATTTCAACTCATGCTATCATACTGTCAGCTCGTTTTATGTTCTGCGACATGCCCCACTGGTTTGTCAGCTTAGTTGACAGAAGCAAAGAATATGACTGAGAAAATGACTGACATGATTGCTTGTGATATAAACTTAAAAAAAAAAAAATATCAATATTGTCATACCTAGGTAGCTTGTGTTATATTCTCTCGTATCCCAATATTGTGATTTGTTCAACTCATAGAGGAAATGTACATCATATTTGTTGTCTGAGTGAAAGGAGTTTGATATTTTAATGGAACTTTCTTACAGAATTTCTCTGACATCGGATCATTCATTGCTTCACCTCATTTCTAGTTCATTCTCTGTTACTCACAAATTTTTAGCATTTCCAGTGTAAATCATGTTTAAAGTCTGTGCTTTTGTTCAAATAACATTGAGCATTATTACAATATTTGATAACTTGTCGCATATTTGTACAGGTGAAAGGCTTCCCAGTGGTGGTATATGACACGGATGGTGAAGGTGCGTCAACGACTATCACTAGTGACATCAACGTCAGCGATGGCAAGTACCACATCATCAAGTTCATCAGAACCAAGGACAGAGGAACTCTTATTGTGGATGAAGGCACCAACTTCATTACTCACCAGAGTAAGCTGTTTACAATTGAATTCTGCTTGTGTCATGAGAGTCTTGTGATGGGAAGAAGGCATTCCCCATCCAGACTAAAATTCTGTCATTTCTATTCAGATAGGTTAATTTGTAAAAGGTAATTGAGAGCATTTCTTATTTTCCCCTTGCAGTACACACTCAAAGTCATTATAGTGTTTTATTTCCATGACTGACTCAGTTTATATTCTTGTATTTCACAACTTCCCATCAAGGACATGAAGCAGCTGCCTGATATTTTATTCAAATCCCTATCAAGCCAATAGTTATGATATTACTATGATATCATTCACAGCCTATAGAGAGGTACCCATTTTAATCTGTGTTGTGTCAGGAAATGTGTGGAAATTTGTTTTTCCCAAGAAAATAATGTCAGGCTCACGATCCTGGAAAAGCTATTCTCAACTGAAGAAAAATATTTCTCTTATGCAATGTAAATGTAGACGTAGAGAAACATCAGCAAGAACTGAATGAT
Source organism: Peronia verruculata (assembly GCA_038406235.1). Classification (NCBI taxonomy): domain Eukaryota; kingdom Metazoa; phylum Mollusca; class Gastropoda; order Systellommatophora; family Onchidiidae; genus Peronia; species Peronia verruculata. The sequence continues at coordinate 1,181,919 of JBCAUA010000010.1, read as the reverse complement.
TGTTCAATATACCAACACATACCTGGATTGAAACTCAAAGAAAAGATCTAAGTTCTGTAAATGATAAATATTCAGAATCTTTTTCCCTCTACGGACCGATAATTAAAAGTGACTTTTACATATAACAGTTGCTTTTTATAAGTTATTCAGTTTTTCAGGGATAGAAGAGAAGGTCAGATCTTTATATATTAACGTCAGAGAAAAAGTATAATTTTTGAAAGAACAAGCATTTACAGTGGAGAAATGGCGGCATGGGACAGCTAAAGGAGACAATTTTTGTTGTATGTTGATGTCATGCGTAATTGAATTGCAGACTTCATTTCATGTCCATGTTTCTGAGTCTCACGGATAGTTTCAAGTTTCAAATCTAGCCTGAAAAATAATTCAAATTCAGCCCTCAGGAATAGGGAAAATCTGAAAATAGTTGTGCTTGGTGCAATTATTTCTCTGCTGGTTTGTTTAAGTTTGAGAAAGAAATGAGAGCAAAAGAAGAACAAAGAACGCGATGGAGAGAACAAAGTGAGGAAAATCAGTTGTGCACATGCTCACTCAAACATCAGTAATTTTAGTCACACAAGGTACTGCAGGAACAGGAGAGAAAAGCTAGTCTAAATGGTTGCCACTTTGGTGTCAATGCAGAACACAGACTGTTTCAGTCATCTGCATGGACGGATAGAGTCATAGTAGTAGAGCTCAGTGACTGCAGTTGTAATAGAATTTAAGATTGGGTTTTCACTTTATCTCTTTCTTGCCACTATTTCAGAGATTGTTTTAAAACATATGTAACTACGTCGAGGATCAGGATAATGAATTATCTGTATCTGTTTCATTTCTGCAGGAGCTCATGGAGATTTTGATCGCCTGAGCAAAATTTTCATTGGAGGTGTTTACCAAAGCAAGAAGATCGTTGGTGGCACAGGTTACCATGGCATCATTGGAGGTGAGGCTGGAAACTGTGAATCAGACATTTGTCAGATATTGTCTACACACTCTTCATTAACATTTCCAAATCATGTCCATGATCTATAAGACCATTTAACAATTTCAGCATTGTGTCCATGATCTGTAACAGCTCATTAGTATTTTCAAATCATTTCTGTGACCCGAAACAGCTCATTAATACTTTCAAATCATGTTTATTATGTGTGACTACTTGGTAACATTTCCACATCATATCCTTGATCTGTGAGTCCTCTTTAGCATTTTCAGATCTTATCCATGGTTAATATCACCTTAACAACATTTCTATTGTGTGTCCTTCATCTGTAATACCTCACTAACATTTCCATATCACATCCATGTTGTAGGACACCTCAGCAACATTTTCAAATTATGTCTGTAATCTGTGCCATACATGCCTGTAATCTGTGCCAAACATGTCTGTGATCTGTGCCATATCTGTCTGTGATCCGTACCATATCTGTCTGTGATCTGTGCAAATACATGTCTGTGAACTGTGCAAATACATGTCTGTGAACTGTGCAATACATGTCTGTGATCTGTGCAATACATGTCTGTGAACTGTGCAATACATGTCTGTGATCAGTACCATATCTGTCTGTGATCCGTACCATATCTGTCTGTGATCCGTACCATATCTGTCTGTGATCTGTGCCATACATGTCTGTGCTAAATGGCATTATTATTTTTGTTTCTATCTATCGTCCTGATTCCATTGTAAACATTGATTGTATTGAAAGCTAAAAACATGATAAGGAAACACTTGTTTGTATATATACAGTACATAAATCTCACATCATAAGTAGATAAACAGCTATCTAAAAATGGTCAATGAGGTGTTGCTGTTTTAGCACACAAAAATTGTGAAATAAAAAAACATGATCTTTAGTAAAAGTTTGGAAAGAAATTGAAATGTTATGTTGTTTGATAGCTTTGAAAAATGAGAAAAATATATCGTATATTATTTGTGATATCTAGCTTCTATTTCTCCTTTTTTCCAGGCTTGTATGTGAATGGAAAACTTATATTCCCTGATGCCATAAAGAATGTAAACATTGATTTCTATGAGGACGTGAAGGTGGCTCCTATTCCTTACACACTGGGTCCAATGTAAGTCAGGCTGATGTTTAAATTTGAAATACACAATTTGAGGAACAATAAAATCAAGCACTCGCCAAATCAAGGCAACATTACTCATTGCAAGTTTGTTGGTAGTTAATGCAATTGTTTTTTTTCCTTCAAACCCCTGGACTTAAATAAGTTTTGTGCTTAAAAAAATCTGCATAAATAAGTGGCTAGATATCAACAGATTTACAGTATCTGTTGTCATCTTGATCTGATGGGACACCTGATTTCATTATATCACATCTCATTTCCATTTATATCAGGAATTGTACATTAGATTTATATGTTGCATGTAAGATGAAACAACTTGGATCTCAAAGAGCACTTCACTGAGAAAACTAGATTTGTCTGCTCATGGCCTGACAAGACTTAAGTTTAGACATGAATATATGTCAACACAGAAAAGCTAGTTAAGTCTGGTTTCTCATTAAAGTCTGGTATACTGTTTTTGCCTTTTCACTGACACCATCATTTTGTCCTATTTTCCATTCATCATTTGCTGGACAAATAGGTCTCACAGCCAGTCAAAATGAGACATATGTCAATTTTTCACTATAGGAGGTTTTTGGCATGATGTGAAAGCTTATTTCATACCCTTTCAGATGGTGAAAAAAGGTGTGCTTTATTCTAGCCAGAGATATTGCAATTTAAAGAGACAAAGGGGGACCCCTCAGCAGTGACCAAAATTTTGAGAAAATCGAGTTTAAATGAATGGTCGAACACATAAATCTAAATGCCTACTTCACAAAAAACCTGATTTTAATGAAGTAATATTTATAAATCGAGGGTAGGACCGATGCTGTCTTGTTTAGAAATTAATGCACTTTTGATTGCTACAATAAGAAAAAAATTTGATATCTGACCCCCCTCACCTCATTCAAAGCCTGGTCTCTCAGTTCTAGCCTAATGACTTACGTCTCATTTCGACAGGCCACAAGACATATATTTTTGGTGGTTTGCACCCAGTGACTACAACAGATAGAGACACAAATTCTAACAAAATGTTTGAATAGTTCCAGAGACTGTCAGTTAGGTAGAAAATGCTTTTTTTCTGCAGTCAGTAATGATGAAAGTTAAACAAGATGCTACTGTCATGTTTTTGCTCTTGGCTTTTACAGTAAACCCACCCCTGCTCCACCAACATGGAAAACAACGACTACCGTACGCCCCGGTGAGTCAAAATTGTTCATTCTCAAACTGAAATCAATGTCTGTTTCTTCCACTTTCAGTTTTACTTTCCACTGTTTCATTTCTTTTCTGCTTGCTCTCCCTCTTTCTCTCTTTCTCTTTCCTATTTTCCTCTCACTGCTTTTCTCTATCTATCTCTCTCATCAAGACCATGGCAGTCATACAGACAGAAAGGTTAACATGACAATCAGGAGGACATGGTATTCACTCTCTTTTTCATCAGCATTAAAGACAGGCTCATACAGAAAGAAAGAGAGGAGGAAAGAGATGGGGGGAGAGTGAACTACAAACCAACAAACAAAGTGATACTTTCTGAAATGTCCTCAGTTGATGTTACATGAGTTTCTTAGCATTAGTTACCACCACCGACGAATTAAGCCTGTGAAAGACTGGCTCTTGAGACTAATCCAAACGTCCATTCCATTAACATATCATCATCCCAGAATTAAATTGTCCTAGATACAACATAAAACTGTTGTAGTTAGAACAGTTTGATTCTAAGGTGACAATATATATCCAGTGATTTGAAAAACAATTGTTTTAAGATGGTCAGAGGTCATTTATTTTGGTTTAGTTTTTTTGTTTTGTTTAGTTTTTCTTTTTTTTTTTTGACAATTGTGCAAGCCAAGGGTCATTGCCATAATCTTCATCCTTCACTGACAAACTATAGAAAAACAGGTTTAACATAATATTCTTCATTCCACACTTGAAGCAAAGTCACAGTTAATGCCAGTATCCGTCACATCAGTAGAAGGCAAAATGCTGTTCTTAAAATGAAACAGTGAAGCTGGATTATGGGATTTGAAAAAAAAAAAAATGCAATAAACAGATTAATGAAACAAAGATATTTTTAAAAACTAGGCCAAATGTAATTTATTACTTTTAGTGAGCAAATTCTGAGAAATTGTCATATGGCAAGTCTGTACTGACATCATTGCAGTTTTCAACCAGTCAGGATCTTTACTTGGAAAGAGAGATATTCAAACAAATAGTAATAGTAATGAATTTATATGGCACCCAAAATTTGCTATGTTTATGCACATAATAGTGCTTCGCAAATCAAGAGTAACAATAACGACTTAAAGCATAAGTAAATATATATTAATAAACTCACTAGATCTAGGCGAACACTGTACACTATATATAGTATTTTTATGATAAACTCTCAGCGTGAGATTTTTAATTTTTTGTTGTCCAAGCATTTTTTCACTTTGGAATATTTTTTCACCTTCTTTCATATCATTTGCTTTGAATGGTTGAAAATTTTAGGGATCTAGGACACAGGCCGAAAAGGCCCTTGATGATTGCTATTTTAGTTCTAGATAATTGAAGCTGATTTACTAGGCCAAGATCACAACTTCGTAGTCAGATGTGCTTTCCTACATAACATCTGATGTGCTCATATTTTTTTCTGTGTTTCTAGTGACTCCGACACCAATTCCTCCCTTTGTAATTCCCATCCTGCCGGATAATGTTGGCGGTGCTGGCATTGCTTGGACTTTCGGTGGTGCGGGTACAGGAACTGGTACAGGGGGAGAAGGTGTCAATGTTGTGGTCTACCCTGGTGGTAGTGAAGGATCTGCTGGAGAGGTTCCTGGAATTCTCCCTCCAACTGCTGCTGGTAAGGAATGGAGTCCCTTCTTTCTGTCTCCTTCTCATCTTTTTCCTATTTTTTTTTTTTTTTTACTAACTGACATAATCCATCCATCATTGCCTTTTTCTCATCTTTTTCCTTTTCTACCTTTTTTTTGTCTCCTCGTCCAAACTTGAAGTTCACCTGTGTTTACCTTCCTCTTTTCTCTTCTTTTTCTGTTTCACTGTTCTACCTCGCTTTTCACATAACATTGTGGTAAAGATTTCAGATGTTTAACTCTCTCTACTCAGAGTTAATTTCAGAGCTCCTGCTTGATTAATTTTTTAAGTGACTGACATGATTTTTGATCTCTTGTTTCTAATTATCTCTTTCGGCCGACAGTGACAGCTGGCATGTTAGTGAATGGCTCAGTTGTCTGTAGAATTACTATTAATTTAAAACGCAGCTTGAATATTTCATAAAACAAATACAGATGATTGAAATTGGTGAGTTCATTTCATTCAGTGATGAGACATATGGTATTCTAATGGGAAATCATTGTGCTCAGGCCTATTACTTCCCTTTATCAGACAAAAGAGGGATTGAACAAGCAGTGTAAAGAGGGAAAAAAATCACTTTTTGCGCCTTTTGCTTGAAACATACACCATGAAAAATTCAAAACAAATTTTGATGCAAAAGAGAATATTTTCTTCATATTGTTGAAATTTTATCAATTTTGGGGCGATCAGTCTTTCGAATGACAAGGAGTAAAGGATTTTTTTTCCTCTTTACACTGTTTGCTCACATGTCGTTTGTCGGGCAAAGGGAAATAATTGGGGTGGTGAAAATGATCTCCCATTACACAAATCCCTGTTTTAGAAGGGGCAGACAATCTGCGAAACAATCTCCCATTGTCTGTCTCATTTTATCATCTCTCAAATTGACTTGAAAAATTGACTTTTCATGTTGAAATGAGGCTTTCTTTATTTGCTCCCTGTTCTTTCCTGAAAGTGACCAGTTTCTGTCTTCAGAGTACACTTTGTAAGTTTTAATCAAGGGAATGAAAGACTAAATGAAGAAAGTGTTATCAGCACTTGAAACTTCAAACCTTTTCTTAAGAGTTAATGAAATAATCTTATCACTTTAAGGTGACAATGTATCCAGGTTCATCGTGCTTCCCACATATAAGAAGGCAGTACCCATGGTATAATAATGCTCTTACTCAGCGGTGATTGGATCTGTGACATCCTGGGTCAATTTTTCTCTGTCAGGTATCCCTGTGGCTGCAGCGCAAGTGGCAACCATACCCTCTCTGCCAGCCACTGGACCTCGAGCTGGAGCTGTCATGGGTACAATTCTGGGCCTAGCCGCCCTTGCTAGCAGTCTGATGTGGGCCTTCTACAGGTAAGTGGCTCATAAGGTCCAAGTTCAAAAGCATTTTGCAATAGGAGAGACAGTTTATACACATCTCCAGATTCAGCCCTGACTAGTACAGATACCAGACTAAAGACGGAGACCATTTTAAATTGATGACTTGGGGCCTCAAAAGGCAACTGCCTTCTATGCTTCCTAGTAAGCTCAGGACATTTGTGAGCGTCTCAGGATAATAATAGATTGAAAAATGCTTAGAGTCTGTATTGTATTGGAGTGAAAGCTATGTAAATGCTTTCTAACATAATTACTTTTGAAATGCTTGGAGTCTGTACTGTACTGGAATAAAAGCTGTTCAAAGCTAAGACATTTGTATCTAATTACTTTTGGGTAGGTGTAAGCCAGGCTGGTGCGGTGGTGCTGGTGGTGGTGCCGGTGCAGGCGGTGGTCCCATGAGCATCTCTTCACCTCGTGCAGGCAGCAACATTGGTGCTGTCACTGCTGCAAGTGGTGCTGGAGCAGGCGGTGCTGGAGCAGGTGGTGCAGGAGCAGGTGGTGCCGGTGCAGGTAGGTGGAGAGATTTTTAACTAGGCACTGATTGTCAGAGATATGTGTTCATGATGAATCTGAAGATTCTGATTAAGATATAGGATTCAGTCACCACTATGAAGCATGCAAATAAGGTGGGCTGTTTATCACATTTGAGAGTTCACCCTACTGGCCTGCAGCTCCCCCGCTGTTCCACAAACCCCTTCCCCACCCCCTTTGTAAGATTATGTGCACAATAAACAAAACTTATTTCCTTAAATTCTAGAAAGAAAAATAATTATGAAGAGGTGTCCTGATGACTCCAGATGGAATTAGAGGTTAAGAAGAAGGCGATGATCTCATTGAAAATATATGTGATATTAAATCTGTGTATGAAAAGTGAACATTTGTTCCCACCAGAGGACTAAAATGTCTAACACCGCTATAATTGTCTGCATTAGTAGACATCATCCTCAAGTTAGAATGATAGATAGCAGTTTATGGTTTGTGTCTGTATCTAAAATAATATCATAGTCTCATGTAACTGCTTTTGTACGGGAAGTTCAAACCGTGAAGAAGGAAGAAAAATAAATTTCCGAATAGGCAATCATTGTCTGATTGAGAAGACATGTATTTTTGCTCATCCTGATCATGAGAACTTTGATTTTGTTACATATGATCTTGTAGAAATTACCATGAAGAAGACTGCATTGCCAGTTGTCAAAGTTTAAAGTGGTTAGAGGAATGCAACAGCATAGTGGGAAATTTCTTTCACCGTCAACACAATTTTTACTATGGCTTGATAATGCAGGCATGTTAAACTAAACAAAGGGAAATTATTCAGTTTGAAATATTTTGTACATCATTTTCTGACTAATTTGACATAATGCAGCTTATTGCTGTTTTTATGCACAATGTTCTTATTTTGGTTTATTTATTTATTTTCTTATGAAGTTTTTTTGTTTGCATAAAGCACGCAGTTCATTCAAAATCAGTGCATTCATTTCTTTTTTTTTGGGGGGGGGGGGGGTGCCAGCTTGCATTTGTTGTACCTTCTTGTTTTATTTGGAATGTTTTAGATTTGATAGTAACTGACTGGAACAGATGGCATGTGAAAACATTTTTTTTTTTTCGTCTTCCACAACTAGTCCGAAAATTAGGAAGAAATAAATGGAAGTTAGAAAATCAAGGCTTGTCCTATAGTCACTAAAGATCACAACTTAATTGTAAATTTTTCAAAGAGATTCTGTAATGGCCACTTAATGTCAGCCCATCCAAAAAACTTGTACTTTGAGGTGGTTCAGTTTGCCTGAAATTTTATGATATTGTAGAATGCTTTTCATGTTTTTGCTTTTTTTTCTCTCCATATTTTAGGGAAAAAAAATGAAAGATGATGACAAAAATAAACATAGATTTTTGACAGCGATCTGTGCTGGGAAATGTGATGTTTTATAAAATAGAAGGAAACAATAATTGTAACATCATTGTTGTTCAGCCCGGAATAAATTAAAGGAAAGAGAAAACTTAAAGAAATTAAATGAAAATCAGCATATAAAGATATTTAAAGATGTTGAAGCTTGAGATGAAATATTCAATTGTTAGATCTATATGTTGAGCACTGGAGTAAGTGAATTTTACAAGATGCATTGAGATAAGGCAATCCAGACTTTTCCCCTAGATAGTTTTGCATAGATGAAATCAGTCAGTTGTCCCCATCAGTCATTACTTGACATAAAAGACATGTCAAGCTGGTTCATTATTTAAATCATTAGCGTCATTTCACTTGATATTTTGGGTTATTCATGACATTGTTCACGAAATTCCAAATTTTCAAGAGGAAATAAAATGTGGATTGAAATTGTCACTAAATTGAGATATGCAGTTCTTACATTGTGGAACCTTATTCTGTTGTCGGGGCTGAGCTTTGATAGGAAGGCTTTTCATGTTAAGATCAAATTTGACTTTCTTTTTTTTAATCTTTTATATGTATATCTGTGCTTGTGATTTCTGAAAAGGACAGCTATGACATTTGAAGAGAAGTACTGCAGAACACATCAGACTGATTTTATAAAAAAGCTTTCCAAAAAAGAAAGTGCTATAATGCCTAGAAATGGATATCACTATATGATAAGCATCTCGTTTGCCACCGTGCTCTATCCATGTATAGACCAATACTAGGAAGACCGTCTTGTTGTGGGATACATAGAAATAGCTCCTTGTCTATGTCTTGTGTCAATTTTAAACTGCTATGATCAGTAGGAATGTGTGTATGTTTGAAGAAGTGGAGGCTGTGCATGAATAACAAATAATCAGAATAGAGATGTTATATGTGAATTAGCAAAGTTGTGACTATGCGTGGACAGAGTAGAAAAGAATTGGGCACAACACGTTACAACTTCGTAGGAACTGGTGGTGATAATGGGAGATCATTTCGCAGATTATCTGCCCCTTCCAAAAGAGGGACTTGTGTAAGGGGAAATCATTTTGACAAGACTATTACTTCCCTTTGACAGAAAAAGATGTGTTGAGCAAAGCAGTGTAAAGAGGAAATAATCCATTTACTGCTTACCGTTCGAAGACTGGTCGCCAAAAAAATTGATAAATTTAAAACAATAAGAAGAAAACATTCTCTTTATATCATAACTTTTTTGGACGTTTTCATGGAGTGTGTCGCAAAAGTGATTTTTTTTCCTCTTTACACTGCTTGTTCAATCCCTCTTTTGTCTGGTCAAGGGAAGTATGGGACGGAGGACAACGATCTCCTATTAAATTATCTTTTTAACTTGCTGCCTACCTTACAAACTTAGAACCACATGATAATTTTAATTACAGTACCACAAGAGTTTGATATATCGAACAGTTGATTCCCCCTAGCCAACAACAGCAACAATGTGTTATAGAACATAAACATTTCATGTTAGTTAACACAGTAATGACAGAAAATTCATTTGGAGTACTGGACCCTTCTTGTGGATACCTATCAAGTAAAGTATTGCAATACTAGATCCAGTCAAGGAGTTTTCTGATGTGAAAATGAAATGAAGAGACATTTCTGTTTTACTTGTAAAGGAAATTAGATGTTCACACAAATACATAAGACATAAAATGGAGATAAATTGCTTGCATGCTATTACTATCAAGAGACTGTTTTATTTAAAATGATTGACTTATTGACAGGGTGAACAGCATTTCTTCATATTGCTAGGTCCCCAGATCTAGACACACTGCATGCCCAAAATTTGCTATGTTTTGTCTCTAGAACTGGATATTACTGAATGTTGTGCATTGCATATATGAAATATGGCCCTGCATTGTTATGCTTCTCATGATTTTGTTTAATTAAGTTTTTGATTCACTTGCAAATGCTGCATGATTAACACGCATGTTTTGTTTTTTTCTTTTTATTTTTTTCCACCATCCTTTCTGCCCACCACCTTTGCCCCATAACTCCCTTCCCCTGCTTGGTTCCCTCTCCCCTCCGTGTCTGCCTTTACTAAACTGTTATAGGTCTAGATGTTGTGGATGCTCCAGGTGTTAAGATCAGCGTTAATGGTGCTCAAGCAGGTGCAGGCGGTGCCGGCGGTGTTAACACCAGTTCCTACTACCTGTCCACACAGTCGGCCGCAGGTGGCGGCGGTGGTCATCAGCGAACGGAAAGTTACGACTCCGCCACCCTCCGGGCTACGGGTACATTTTCCAACAAAGGTATCGGTGATAGCCTGGCCTGAACTATCTAGTCTCAGCACATCCCGTCACTCATAAGATCTAGTCTGGCACTGACAGAGAGATTAGGTTATAGGCAGACAAGAGCCTTGGTTCTCACAGCATTATCTTGCAGATTTTAATGATTAACTCCTACAAAGTTTAACCCTAGAGGTGTCAGAGGGAGACTACAGTATAAATTAATGTGACCAAATGATACTTGTCTCTTGGCTAATAGAATGAGCCTAACTCATTGAACTCAGAGAAATCAGAGGTTGAATTTGACACAGTTGGCCTAATACCAATGTTTTTATGTGACAGAAACTAAAAGAACCTTCATCAACCTTCATCTTTGAGGAGAAAAATATTGCTGAACAAAAAAATATCATCAGATCATAAATATATCAAGTTGTAAATCCTCTTACAAGATTATTAATTTTTGTTGATTTCTATCAAAGCAGAATTTAGTGTTTTATTATTTTTTTCTACATTTGAGGATCAGCTGAGATAACCACCCTGTCAGGAGGTTGGAAAAGCTTACCAAAACCATAACAGTTTGATCTGACTTTGTGTTCTTGTGCCTGTGTGTGGTGTGAAAAATTGTGAAGGCTTTGAAATCAGAATTCTGAAAAAAAAACATGGATTTTAACAGAAAAAGATAATACCTGAATCTGCAACTGAAAAAGCAAAACTTTGAAATAGCTGAAAATGAGGAAGAGGCAAAATGAAACTAACATAATGGATGAATGAGACGACAGGCTTAAAATAAAAAGAGATTTTTCTTTGTGTTTACCTTTTCAGTGTAAGGAGTTAAAAGTGGAATCACAGGCAGATTTGAGTTTAATTCAGAGAGACATCAGGGGCTCTTGTTGTCTATAATCTGATCATTAGATTCACAGTAACTATATCATATAACAACCCCATATCTCATACACACTAAAATATGATCGTCATTGCCATGTAGAGTCCCCATAGAGCTTGCGACAGCAAAGCAATAGTAGAGCTGGTAACAGTGGTAGTTTCAGATCTCAATAATCTAATTTATACCTTTGCATGGCAAAGCTCCATGTAAATTTTAATAAGAGCTCAGGATTGTCACCAATACAACAGTCTGTAACAAGGAAGAGATGGCCATGTGGAATGTATCTACTGGTGTTGTGATTTTGCACTTTTAAAGTGCAAGTTTGGCTGGCTTAATGGTATCTCAGTGTACATAATGCAGCTTGACTATAGAAGAACTGTGAGATGTGATCTCACTTGGATAAGAAATACAGCCTGTGATAAATCCATAGAAAAGCATTTAAGAGAAAAAAGTAAATATTTGCTGAAAAAGTCAAAATTTTGTCCACATCTTATAGAACGGAACTGGAAAGTATAGTTTTACAAAGAGAGCATTTTCCTAGTCTGTTGTCTCCCATAGCAATTTGACACTTTCCTCATGTCTCATGCAGTAGATCATAAGCTTAGCTTAACCCAAGATTTGCACTAATTGTCTCATATGTCAAACAGAAATACATTATGTTAATGGCCATCAAAATCCAACCTGCACACGTTTTATGAAAGCCTAACCTTTTCATTAAATTCACAGAGAATGAATATACTTTGTGTCATGATTTCGAATCTTCTCATGGTGACAATTATAATATTAATTATACAATTTTTCTCTTCTAACAGACATGAATAATTTTCACATGATTGTGAGAATAAACTAATGTCTGCAGAACTTTAAGAAAACACTCTCTTTTAACCAGTCAGTTTTGCCTTTTCTTTGATGGAGGAATGATAAACAAATCTGTGCCATCAAAAAACTTTTTCACATAAAAATTTGATTTTCACCCATTTTGTGACTTTGATTTTTAAATTTGAACTGTATTACACTCCTGTTGCTGCCATTAACAAAGAGACAATATCCATATAGTTTTCCGGGATCCCTCCTAGGCTTTGTTTCTTTCTAGACACTGGGAAGTTTCAGGAATTGTTATCAAATGGGTACTATCTGCTCTGTTCTCAGTGTCATCAATAAATACCTGAGAACCAGTTTAGTAAGATCTGAAACGGCTGAAATCTGTTTCTGAGAATTCCTCAAGAAATTCATGCAAAGGTCATCATTAAATGAAACTGGTGTTCTTCACTCAAAGTGACCTTAGTAATACTTGCAATTTTTTACTTTTGGAGGATTATGGGTTAATAGATACAGCCAGAGTTAAAGTGAGCATGCTAAAATATATTACATACAGTTTTGAAAAATGATGTATGAAGTTTAGAATACGAGAAGCTACCTTAAAACAATGAAAGATGATGCAAAACTTACATGACAGTTTTTGTATAAAGTTTTTAGAAACCCACTGTTGGAACAAATTGTTCTCGTGACACTTCTAAGATTAAAGGTCCCCAACTTCAGCTTCATTAGTCTCCTAGTAGGTCAAGAGATTTGCAGTACAATCAGAGGCTAGATGTCAAGTTGCACTTATAAAGATCCTGCTTGCAAATTGGACAGAAGAATTTGTTGATTAAGGGGCATACAACCATTTGAAATATGGTTCTGTTTCTGACCATACCTGAAATAAATTCTGCATGATGTGGCAACTTTTTTTTTTTTTTTTAAGTTTCCTAGCTGAGCGTTTTGTCATCTTGGAACCTTGATACTTTTGAGGTGATGTTGAACACAAATACAAGAAGAAGTGATTCAGAGAGTGAGCATGAGAACAAGTTGGAGAACAATGAATGAAAGACACATGGAGGAATAAGAAAGAGAGCAAGAAAGCAATAAAGATTTTAAAACGGAAAACATAAATAAACAAAGGGAATAAGACAAATTTACTAAAGAAAGAAAGAAGAAAGGAAGGTCTGAGCATAAGTTGCAAAAGTAGTATAGTCTTCTTCCACATTTTTTCCCAGGCCTGGCTTTAAATTGCTTTGACTCAAACTGTAATGTTTCTTGACTGTAATTCAATTTCACAAAGCATTGGTTTGGATTTTGTCATGTGTAACTAACCCATTATAGTATGGCCTAACCACCACACTTACCTTTCATTTTATCATGGTTCAGCCTGTCATGATTGAATAGTCAACTGATCTGTTAGAATTGAAACAAATTACTTGTGCTGTAGAACCAGATTATAGTTTAATATTTTTAAAAATTTTTTTTTTCATCTTCTCATACAAGTCAGTCTGTCACACTTCTTTTCTGTTATTGTCCTATTTTCCTGTAAGAATAGTATGATATAAGATAGACCTCAAAAGTGAAGGAATCTCACATCAATAAGGTGATAGCAGTGACCTGAGACTCAAAAGATTTATAATGAGAGAGTCAGCACAGGTCCTGCCATATTTTTCAGAAAAACCCTGAAAAAAAAAAAAAAAGAAGAAAATAAAGAACTAGAAAAGACAAAAGAATTCTAAGAAAGAAGATACTGACAACAAATACTTCATCACCTTTGTGTTTTTAGCAAAGTTCAGATTGAATTATATGTTGTAATAGAAAAAAAACCTTCTCTTGCCGAAATAAAAAATACATTACTCTACGTCCTGGCAAAGAGCTTGACCACAATATACATTAGGTAAAATTTTTGATTGAATTACTTGAAATATATGGAAATGATCTATTGTATTCATGTTTTGACAATACCTTGGGGTTGTCACATTAAAAATAAAACCTGTGTTCCCTTACTTTGCTCCCAGGAACAGCCATTGGTACACCAAGATCTGGCCGCCATCAGTTTGCTTCGGCCTCTTCAGCCTACACTGAGACCAATATGGTGACTACCCCAGCCTCTCTCCAGTCCTACAACTTTGAAGGTGGAATGGCAGATTATGATGTGGCTTCAGGTAAGTGGTGGCTAGTCTTGTTCAGACCTTTGGTTTGTGGGCGCAGAAGTAGTAAGGGTGGAAGTGGGCTGGGGGGAGAAGGGGGAGGGGGGGCTGTGGAGAAAAGATTATGACTTAGTAAACACTTACTACCAGAAGTGATGACTCAGTTGTCACTGAGTCAGGATGTGGCCATCAAAGTGATGTTAACGTGAGGTTAGCCTCAAAAACTCAGTGCTACATGGCCGTAAATAGAACCACTTCAAAACTGAACTGAAAAAGAAATGAAACTAGCAGGAAAAAGCAGTAGATTTGTATTACTTTTAGATGCTGTATTGATATTTACCCCAGTTTTACAAATTTATGATGGGAATTGATATGGGCAAAACCAGAACCTCATTTACCTGTTATGTTCATGGACAAATCGCCTTATTCAAAGTAAAGCCATTGCTTTTCTGACGCATTGTTGGATTCTGTGTGAATTGTGGTATCTAGAGAGAAGAGAAAGAAAGTCTAAAGATAAAGGCATGATGATAAACATTTTAAAGAAGATATCTGTCTTAAATTTACATCCTTTACAATGATTTTTATTGATTTTGTAAAAACACAGGCTTTTGAGATAGACCATTTTTTTTATGAGCAAGACAGAATGGTATCTGTCCCTTCATGGAAGTAAAACATTAACAATAAAAACTAATCTCACTAAAGTTAATGAAATAAGTGTCGCTATGATCAGGTAATGAAAGGAAATGGAGATTGGAAGGAGAGGGGTGGAGCAGTTAGGGTGGAGGGGTATGCGAACAGGCTGCAATACAAACTGGGAAACCATCAGAAAGAAGGTTGAAGGAATATAACAATAAAATGTAACAACACAAAACAGAAAACGTAAGTGTGAATGAGAAGACAGTTACATGTAGTAATTGACAGAGTCAGATGGTATTTGTATAAAACTGCAAAGGTGACAGGTCCATGGTGTGTGAATATATCATACTGTTTTGTGGAATTTGATCGTGATTGGAATTTTCGTCTGGTTTCAGGTGTTCATTCCAACTACCAGAGCAATACATTGAACGTTCCATCCGGTGGAGGTGGAGCTGGGTACTCCACCTCGACCATGAGCTCCAACTACAACTACTCAGTCAAGACCATTCGCACAGTTGGCGGACAGCAGCAGATGCTAGGGTAAGTGGATAGAGAGAGACAGAGAGAAAGCACAATATAAACCACAGTGTTATGAAATAGGATAATTCTATTTAGGTCGGTCATGTTGACCTAATGCTCAAAGAATGCTCGTTGCCCAAAGATGCCCATAACTATGACTTTCAGGATGGCAGTCAGATGGATTATGTGGTTGTGTTAGAAAATGTTCCCATGAGGATCAGGGTGACAAACTGTTGGATGTACATGGATAGTGGTATGAGGAAGCATCCCAAAATTAAAACATAGAATAATTCATATAGATGAATTCTAGTGGTTGTGTGATTGAAGTTTAATAAAACTGAAGGGTGGAAGCAGATGAGTATGTAAAAGTGAGGTAAAGCCTTTCGTGGTTGGCGTGTTTTGTATTCACTATTTTGTATTTTTTCAAAGCATTTTTTTCTTTCATATCGCATTTCTTCCTTCATCTCGCTGGCTATTTTTTCCTCTTCCCTCATTTTTCTCTCTCTCACTCTCTCTTTTTCATTGTTTCTATATGAACAGTGGCAAGTCATGGCAACAAACATTAAGAAAATGAACAGAACAGTCGAGTGGAAGAACATAAGTAATGAGTTCATAACAGCAATATATTTCTTTTTCAGAGATTAATGTTTTTTCAGTTTCTGCAAAGTAAAAACATTGATATCAGACCACTTTTGCCACATTCAAGCGTAGATTTCTCTGTCCTAGTCCAATGACTCATTTTGATGGGACACAAGACTTATGCATCCATACTGTATGGTTAATTCCATGTTTTTCTCCTATCCATCTTTTCCATCAGCTATGCTGCGGGCAGTCAGTCCAATGTGATAGTCACCCCAGGTGCAATGGGTGAAGAGGTCCGAGTGGACTGCTGCCTGATGACCAGTGATGGACACAGCGTTATCACTGGCTCCAGTCTGGGACCACCTCAAGTTTGGAATATGTCTGTATGTATCCACTGACCTCAGCTTGTGACAATATCAGGTTTTAGACATTTAATGACAATTTTGAATGGTAAGAGAAGAGGAATCCTTGTCAGCCCAGACATGTAGAGGGAAATGAATCACTATCTGAGTTTGAATTTATGATTATGACCTTGATATGAAATCACTGCAGACTTCCTATTTCATGGTAACATATCATTACTATTCTGATAGAACCTCATACTTCAAAGTAATACCCTTTTCATTTTTGTGGCTCAACCTGTAGCACATAAAGCAATACATATGCCAATGAAACAAATAATCTGGACAATTACTATAAAATCTCCTTTCTTTTAGATTAAATAAAACTTCATGAGATATGAGGCAGAAACAGTTTTTTGTCTCTCCTGAAAATTTCAGGTCATGGAAATTACGAGGCTTTATCAGACAAGTAACGGTGTTAAATGTCTCCTTCTGTCTTTGTCCAAAGATTTCTACTATAGAAATGATTATTTGGGGTTTTGAAAAGCCTAGTACATACTGGAATAATAGAGGAAAATTCAGAAACAGGGGTGCCAAGATAAAAAGATTGAATAAAACAAAAATTCCCAGAGGGAGACATTATCATATACTTTGCATAAACTGTGAAGAGTGAAAATTTCTTATTGCTGTTTCTCTCATATAATGCTGCTATAGTAGAAAGAGATCAAAAGACAAAAGACCTTGTTCCTATTTAAACTCACAGGCTGATTTGTATATATCACTAAAATTTTTGGATAGTCCATGTACAACTCTCAAGCTTAGGCTATTTTGATATTTGTCTATCAAGATGCAAAATCTCAGTAGCCACAGAGCTGTTTGTTTTGAGAAGTTACAAACACTGCTGATTTGTGTCGGTATGGTGAGATTATGTATCCTGACTAGTGTTTTATGTTTGTTAATGTTTTTTGTCGCAGAAAAAATGTATTGGTTTTTCTTTGTTTTCACAGAATGGAGAGCTCCTACGTATAATGCAAGGAGAAACAGTGGGATCCACCTATTTGCATTTAGTGTGTAATGACCGTCTGTTAGTGGGTGCCATCAATGCTGACTTAGAAATTAACCAATACTCAGTACCCAAGGGGGTCCATAACTATGTGTTCCAGGTAAGGATAACCAGTGGGTCAAGCAGTAGCTTCACAACAAACAGAGCAATTACCTACGTTTTGGCACAATATAGAAGTTTATGAGTTACAACTTTATGTGATAGTAACAATTCATTTGACAGGAAACTGTCAGTGATTAATTTTAACTGGCTGCAAAACATTTCCCAATTTCTATTGTAGGAGCTTTTCTATCATAGAAAGCATAAAGAGCTCAGTGAAGTGGAGGAGTAAATTTATTAGAAAGAATCTTTTCTTTTACCATTTCCTTCTTTCTCACTTTCATCCAGTGAAACCTTTATCTTTTCTATCCCCAGATTTGGGACCTTGCCTCAGGCCGACCTCTAGCTATGGCAGATCTAGAGACTCTTTCCGCTCTGACAGTCATGAGTGACAATGACAAAGTGGTCTTTGGCCGCTCTGACAAGTTTGGAGGAGGAACCAACATTGTGGTTTGGGACTTACTGGGCAACCAGGCGATGAAGGAGATGAGATATGACGCTCCTGTTGGAAACAACGACTACATCAGCTACATCAACCTGTCTCAGGTAAAGAACAGAAGATCTGCACTGCTGTAGGCCTAACATTATTCCTTTAGAATATGGGCCAAAGGAAATTATTCTAGCCACAACAGCTAACCTTCATTGATCGTGACACATTCTTACTCTTGTAACAAGTCTTCACTGACACAAACCTTGAGGAGATTGTTAGTTATGAAAATGGCCATCATTAAATTATTATTGATTTAGCAACTTTGTTTCCTGTTCAAAAGTGTCTTTTCATTGAAATTTAATGAGGGAAAGTGAGAAATTTCTGCCTGATCTATAAGCAAAATTGTTACCGAAAACCCTGAAGGCACAGTTATATAAATAATGTGACCGGTGATGTACTGTTTTCTTTTGCAAAAAGAAGTAGTTTTCAATCTCATTAATTAATTCTTTAGCTAAAAGATGTCATGCAGTGACTACTTAACTTTTGTTATAAAATTTTATCACATTAGGTAGTTCATCTTTCAGTTTGTAGTTTATTGTATAAATCTGCATGATATCATCTCCGGCTGTTTTTTTTTTTTTTTTTAACACAATGGGATACTTTTGGCATAAAGTTTGACAGTCTGTGCTAAAAATATAATGATATCACAATTTTTCTCTCTATATCCGCAGAATGATCGCTATGTGGTTGCTGGATTCACAAACACATTTGACAACTTTGCTGAGTTTGTCATCTTTGATATGACTTTGACTTCCTACAATGTGTCTGATCCCAACATCTTGCGTCTAGATGCTGCCCCAGAATGCACTGCCATTCTGCCCCGAGAGGAAGCTGTGACCGGCCTGAGGAATGGAGATCTGGTTGTGTGGAGTTTGAGGACTGGTCAGTTTTGTGTCCTTTTCCCTGGTTAGATAGAACTTTTAGGTCAAGGTTGAGAAACTGTATGGTCTGCACAAGGAGATGTATTACAGTGATGAATCATGGCAATTAATCTTCAAAGAGAATAATTCCAGAATGATATAAATATCTGTGATATCTAAATTTCCTATAGCAATACACAGGAAAGATGGAAATCCTTGCATATTAATCTTCATACAAAAATATAAATTAGAGAAATATTGTCTTTAGTATTCTTAGAGAATTCTGATGTACAAAATAAAAAACACAACTGATAAACTTCTGAGTGAATAATTCTGAAATGAGAAGTGAGCTATAGTCCATATTCAAGAGAATGAACTTAGCTCTCAGATGTGAAATTGTCAGCTTTGTACTGATATTCTCAGCTATATCTAGGAAGGCTAATCGGTGATATATAATGCCCTGTAGTATAACATGCAACAGATTTATAAGACCCAGATGTTTCATTTGATGGTAAACTTTTCCCTTCAGGTCAGCCAAGTCGCCAGTTGCTGTCCAATGCTGGCAAACATGCTCACTCTCGGGAGGTCAAGGCTGTTGCCAGATCACAGGACAGCCGTTATTTGGTATCAGCCTCTGCTGACGGAACCCTGAAACTGTGGGACATGGAATCAGAGAGACACATGTGTACTATGTCTGGACATAATGATGAGGTAGGTCTACTGTTATAATGTTAAAAAAAAATAAATAATAATATATTTGCTAAACTTGAAAATATTGCTCCATACTTTGCTGTAAAATTATGTATTTAATATATATCTCAGTGATTGTGCACAAGTATGAATATACTTTTAGACAGTCAGTGTTTTACAGTATTGATATAAGCGAGACATGCTAAAATGTAGCTTACATTTCATGGCATGGCTGATGTGAGTTATGCAGACAATGGCAGTAGGAAAAAAATGTACAAATAGAATTTTGTTTTAAATCACTAGTATCATAATTGCATATCTCGTCTGATGACTTGTAGTTTTAACAATTTTTTTCTCAATATCTCAATCAAAAGTCCTGAAAATAAATCATGGCATTAGTGTGTGCACAGCAGTGATGATTTGATAATGATAATGTATGCAACAAATTAATCTTTTAGCACTTGCATAAATACTTACCTCATTTTCTGTCTTATTTTCCTGTGTTCCCCCCAGGTTTGGTGCGCTGCAATTTCCTCTGACAATGAGATTGTGGTCTCTGGTTCTCGTGACGGCACCATCCGCTTGTGGCAGCTGCGCTCTGGCAAGGAAATCTGCGCCTTCAATGCTGGGGTGGACGTCTTCTACATTACCATGAGCAATGACAAGAGCACCATCGTGGCGTTGGGTGACAAGTTTGGTGCCAGGAAACTGATTATGTTGCAAGTTGTGCGTTCAAAGGTCAAGCGCCAGGTTCTAGCTTAAGAGGTGTGAAACTGCAGATACAAAAGATTCAAAACTTTTTTTATAGCACAAACTTATATTTCTTTCAATTTATAATTCTGTAACAACATGGAAAGCATTTACCTCAACATTTAAAACTGATTTGTCAGTAAACATATTTGATATGGTGCTAGTCATTTAGAAGTTACAAAACCACCGCCAAACTAAAAACCTATCAGATTCTAAGCAGACAAGGAAATTAGATATCTTCTTTCTAGCTTAAGGGCACTAGATGGGAACAAATTATTTTCCATGTCTTTGGCCAGAAAGGATCATTTAAGAAAATAGGAAATGAATATTTAACAAGCAACTGAAGTCATTAACCTGGGAAAATAAAGTTGGAAGACAAAACTGAGTAAGAACAAGAATGAGGCCATTCATCAACCAAGTTCTAAAATGTTATCTGTTCATTTGATCTTTCCCAATATCTACTGCTACTTCATTTCTATCAACATAGAGGCAATAACCTGATCAAACAATATTCACAATTACTCTCACCTTATGGAGTAACCTATACACCTCTAGCTACCATTTAGGAATCTCATCTTGTGATTTTTTTTTTTAATGTTGTTGTTGTTATTGTTTATTATGACTTTGTCAAGTTGAGTATTTGCCTATTGTTACTGTTGTTGTTATTGTTTTTTTTGTTTGTTTTGTTTTGCTTTGTTTCATTTTTATTCTTATTTTTTTTTTTCTATGTGTGTTTCATTGTTTGCTGATATTTAAGATAAGGTATGTTCCCCTGATATAATTCTCACACATCAGGAAGTTTGATCCTACTTTGAAGTTTTCTTGCATTAAGAATGCGTCCTGCTTAGATACAACACTTTGCATGTGACAAAATCTGGCACCAAACGCAAATTATGAGAGGAAACAGAAATGGTTTTCTTCCTTTACAGTTTTTTTTTTTTTTTTATTTCTGGTAATTATTGTGACACCAGATCAACTGACAATTTTTCATGTGATTTCAACATGTGGGATTTCAAACATAGATCTCTGTTTTTGTGATTAAGCAATGAAAGTCTGGATGACTATCAAAATTAACTGAATCTGGAGAGATGTATAAAAATACTCACCTTCATATAAATCTGATCTATGATTAAGCAGGATTTTTGAAACCTGTTCACAAAACCACATGCCCATTTTTAAAGGGCATTCTTAGATGCAAGCTTTTACACCTTGTCTTTCGCCTTTTTCCCTTAGCATTAGTCAGGATCCTCAATGTGAAATGACTTTTTTTTGTGTTTCTGTGTCTGTTGCATTTTAAGTCCTTCATCTTGTGTGCATGTAAGTTTAGATACAGATATTTTGTGTGTAAGTATTTTTGTTGTCATTATTTTCTTTTGATTTCCTCTGTTGAACAACATGTAACTATGCTGAGGCTGTTGCTGTGTTTTTTTTTTTTTTTCTCTTTATTGCAATGCAAGCATGAAGCAGCAAAACTCTATTAAAATTTCCTATATTTACTTTAGCTCGGAGAACTGATGTTCATTTCAGTGACAAATGGTGCTATTCTGTGTAACTTCACAATTTTTTGCTGGTTTTTTTTTTTTTTTAATTTAGTTCTTTTTCTCTTATATATGGATATCTGATTCTTGTGTGCTGCAGTTGTACTGTTTCCCTTTTTTGTTTTTGTTTTTTCTTAGTGCTTTTATATTTTATATAAATTGCATATATGTGTGAATGAGTGGTTGAGCGGAATGCTTAGTGCTTTTATATAGGGAAGTCTTCAGGGTGTTGATTCAATACTGACATCATGTATATTTACTGCCATAACATTATTATGTTAGTGTAACAAATTCTTTATCCTCTGTGGAAGAATCAGATCTTTTTGTGTATATGTTCGCATTATAAAAATGTATTATTTGTATTCATTAATATTAGTGGTTAACGTAACTGTATAAAAAACATACATTGTGGTTTGAAAACATGTCTCATCCTCTAAACCAAAGTGACACATTATTTTGACTCAAATTCAAGTTTTTACTCTAGACACTATTTAACTTAAGTATCGGTATAAGTTACAAATATGTACTTTAAGTCATCATCATATTCATTTTCTAAAGTCACATGATTTTTTTGTTTTAAATTGATAAAATATAGACTCACTTTAGAAATGCAAAATTTTGCTGAAATGTTTAACAGCTAGTACAACGTAACAAACTTAATAGATTTAACCATCTTTTAATTAATTTTCTTGAAATAGATACAGGCTGTTGAATAGGCCGTATAAAACTAAGGCAATAGACATTTTGTAAATCATTAACTTGTCATAGAAAATTATCACATAAACTTGTCATAGAAAATTATTTACATAAACTATTCTTCCATTTTCACCGTCTCAATTATATTTTCTAAATCTCTAGAAGCATGCAACGAACGTGTGAACTGAACTGAATGTGAAATATCAAATAAACACATATATATATACATATTATAGATATTTAGCTTCTCTTTGGGTTACTTATGGTGATTCTGACCTATCTAAAAAAAAAAGCAAGAGTTACTGGATGAGTCCTTTTGCCTCAAGTCTATGTGAATGCAATATCTCAGTCTTCTGTCTCAGTAGCTAATCTTCTCAGTAAACTCATCAGACTGTTTTCATAAACAAGAATTAGTTTGCAGTTTTCTGTGCAATCTTTTTGATAAATTCTGTATATAGCAACATTTTGTCCACAATCTAGAAATTTAGAGGAAAACTGTGGGAAATATTACAAACCTTTATGTTTGCAGGCTGTATATTGACCTTGAGTGACAGTCTCTCTCTTTTTTATTTTCAGTGTCTCATATTCTCTGTCAGTTATGTCTCATTTTGCTAGAAGGTTAGTTTTTCCATATCAAAGAAATCCTGTGCCAAAGAAACGTTTTAAAACAGTGGTGTAATGCCATGTTTTTGGTACATAAGTCTCGATTTACATTGTCTGTTAAATATATTTGTCTTGCCAAATTATGCAAGCACATGATAATACTGATATGTTCAGTTATTTCTAAACTGATATATTCATTTACTTCGTGACATCTCAGTAGATCATATGAACTGAGATTTTATTGTATCAAATACTTTACGGAGGGCAAAAAAGCTACATGTATAGTCCCATCATACAGTCAGATTTGAGGGAAGAGGACTTAACCTTTGACAGTGAGATCAACAACAGATATTTAGAACCGATATTTGAACCAACTTAGAGTACTTTTGTCTCTGAACAATGCTTTTTATAATGAATAAAGTGCCTGATGTTTTTCTGTACCAGAGTGTTCATGTTATATTTTTTTTATGTCCTCCGCCTTATAGGGCAAATGAGTCAGATTATGTTGTGTAGGGTGATTTCAAGTTACTGTTGTTGTTTTTTACCATTTTTTACTATTTTCTAACTATGATACTAAAATTTTACTTTTTTTCAGATTAGAGACAACAAAAAATTTAGTATCTTAGTCAGAAAGTAGTTAAAAATGACTGACAATGGCCGTGGATCTTTATCGCCCCGTGCAACTTCCGACTCATTTGTCTTGGTCACAAGATTTATAATATTTGTTTGGTCATTTTGTCTTGTGCATTGGTCAGAGTTGTTGTGAATGGTAGGGAATTTTTTCTAAATGTAGAAGCACTGGCAAGCCAAAAAAAAAAAGGAAAAAAATATCATTTAGAATAAATGAAAAATTAGTACTTAATGATGACATATGCTTCATTGCTAGTTAAGAGCACAATTACTGTGAAATTTCTGTTAAAATATTCTGGAGAAACTAAAACCAACAAGCAAAAAAACAACAATGACAGGGACGATACATCCACACAACCAAAGAGCTTGTTGAAAAATAAAGGAAGTCTGAAATTGATAGTCCAATTATATTTTATTTTCACATGTACATGTTATCTATAGTACATCATTATCATAAAGCAAAATGTTTGTAAGATTATCTTCCTGACTGAATCACACAAAGATCTTCAACAATGTCTCTCTAAAAAAAGAAAAATCTATATAGATAATTTTTTTACGTATATTGGTTGTTTGATAATAACAAACTAAACCATTGACAATAAGATCAATCAGGCATCTCATTAAAATTCAGTAAAAAAAAACAAAAAAAACAAAAGATGTTCTTAAATGTTTCAAGTCACTGGAGTAGAGACTCTGAAGGGATTCATTACCTGAAGACTATGAAATAAATTATTAAGCAGTCAGGTTTACAGCATTATTCCACCATGGTTTAATTTTAATCAAATTCGTATTGATAGTTCACCTGACATTTCATTGAATCATTTCTTTTCTTCCCCCCTCTTTTTGAAGTGTGTTATGCTTTCATTCCACTGGGCACTTTCTGGCATGATGTTTGTGGCCAAGATTTTCAGAGTAAAAAAAAATTGCTAATTGAAGGAAAAAGAAAGGGGAAATAAGAGAACATAAAATTCCAATCATTCAACCATTTGACTAGGTAGATAATTTTGCAGCGAGTTTTCTCAAATTATATAATCCTACATTAATTACACCATTTTAATCATTATTTTTGTTACCAGAGGCTGGTCTTTTACAAAACAATTCTATATTCATAACAGCACAACAAATTATCTCTCTTCAGCAGAAGAATTTTTATGTCTGTCACAATTTGACAAAATATTTGAAGACAATATGCTAGAATTACATGTAATATACATGTACTTGCACTAAACATTGTCTCTTGTACCGGCCTTCAGAATTTACAGAAATGACTTGTGTATAAAGTTAAAATATGTGCGATCATGAACTGCCTATTTCAAGCCATTATTTTGTTTTTATTTTTTATACACAATTACTAGAACAAGTAAGGAAGCAACACTTTCAAACTGCTCTAAATGATTCATATTTTGGAAAACACTATAGATGAAACTCTTCAACCTCTGGAGTAAATAAATAATTGCAATCTACAGAGTTCCACAGCAGACATGAAAGACTAAGATAATCTGTGAAAAATCAGACATAACACAGATGATATAAGAAAGGAAAAAATATGAAGTACCCGAATCTATTACACATGTCCATACTTTAACTCAATACAATCACTATCACTCACTCTGGCTCAGTTGTTCAATCCCAGGTTTTCTCTTTACTTACTTTGGCAAAAAGTGTACATTTGCGAGTTGGAGCAGAGAGCAATTATGATAACTTTTAGAGTTCTTTAATCTAATTTAAAAAGAAATTGCATCAAAATTGTTATACCTCTGGAAATCAGAAGAACGCCAAACATAATTATTATGTGACGGTATAAGTATCCCACCACCATACAATGGCTTAATTAAATATTACTGAGTACGGTATAAGATGATGTATATAAAACAAAAAAATAAATGATCTCCTCAGCAACGATCATCTAGTGACAGAGGTGAATAATCGTTTTCGGTCTACATACTCTCAAATGCAGTGTAGTGCCCAGCTTGCTGAAATTCAGCATGCGGCATCTTTGGTCATGTAAAGGCCTGTCAGGCAACATTTTTATTGTAAAGAATCAATACGTGTAGATCATATCTCATGTCGTGGAGAAAAATCTGAGAGTTGTGGACATCAACAGACAAAGGTACAATAATCAATGACATCATTACAATAGACAAAATCCAGATACATGTAAAAAAGAAAATCCATATAATTCAGTTACAGACATATGCCATATAACAGATTTTACAAGATATTTCCCATGACACAAGAATACCTTCATTCTACATCACAATGGAGATAACTATAGAAGAAAATTTCATTGTTTGGTTTCACTATTAACACAACTTTATTTCAAATCATTAGTATGATTAGCTTTGAAATATTTGGCGTATTATGAAATAAAATGAACGTCTCAAAACTCATGTAAAGTCATCGATTTAATGTGTATCATGAACAGAGCAGTTGGCTGTTAGCAGTCTGGTTAACCATTGATAATGTATGAGTTCCCAGGTAAAATTTTGCCTGTAGAACAAAGCTTGATAATTAAAAACCTTTCAATAAATGCCAATGCTGTATCAAGTAAAATCAATGGTCTACCATAAAGCTCCTTTTTATATATATATATATAACCTGTGATGAAACATTAAATGGCATAGATAAGGTTCCTCTATTATCTATGGTCTGTGACTCACTTGAAAAACTGTTCAAATACAGTTAACTCTATCATGATAACAAGCCAAGTAAATTAGAACGCTCTCTGAAATATCATTGTATGTTATCAAGTTATGGCTGTTCCAGTAATTGTATATAGATGTTGCAGAGATGGTTAACCATATCATTTCTGTAACGATGCAATTATGTTCACTCTTTCGTGACTAAAAAGACTTTAAAAATTTGCAATGTTCAAAGGAAAAAAAAACAAACTGATTTATAACAAATGCCACATACAATTTTCAATAAGTTTAAAATGTATCACAACTGACAGTTGTAACAAAGGAATTCACTGTACAGCTGCTTATTTTCTTTGTATCTTTTCTATACCTCTCTTCTCCTTCTGAGTCATTCTTGTGAAGAGATTCATCATTTGCAAATGATAGACTGGGAAATTCATAGGAATGTTTTTCATTGCGAAAAATGTCTTTTTTTTTTTCCACTGAGTACATTCATATGAACACAAAATAATCAGGGTAACAATAACATAAATGTTGCGCATGGTAAAAACAATACGTTTTTCCTGATTATCATGATATATAAAGAGATAAATATCATATACAATGGGTATTTCCAGACTTAAAAATAGAGCATGACAAATGCATTACTTACATATTCATTAGACAATCATGACACAAGCTCACATGCACAAAACTTTTGGCAATAGATATGATGAATAAATAAAAGACAACAGTTTCCTGATAAATTTCACATCTAACAAATTTCACAGACTCACTAAACTCTTGGCGTTTCATATTGACAAACAGAGTTCTTATTTCACATGAGCAACATGGTAGTGAGAGGATTTTCTACACTAATACTGGAGTATATATATCATTCCAGTCATTCCAAGATCACTGAAATCATTTTTTGTTTTTTCTTGAGATTTTGACTTATGATACTATCCATAATCATCTATATACTCATTTTCTAATTATTATGAAAAACAGCTTCCACAACATGTCAATGGTTTTGGCCACATAAACATTATACAGGGTGTCTGTGAAGTAGCTCTACAGCTGAGCTGAAAACAACTCAATGTTGTGGAGAACCCATTGAAGCTGATGGCTTACATTCTGAACAATTATCATAACTGTAGTAAACAAAATATACTACCTGTATTGTTATAATATGTTCTGATATGACACACACATATATTTTCTGAAAATCTTTTTAGTCTAACTATGATATTTCTGTTTTAAGAAATAGCTGTGTAGTCACTTTATGGACACTCTGTATGCTGGAAGCCTCCCTTGCACAGAATGGCATTTGTGCATCTTCTCCAGGAGCTAAAATCATCTCAAGCCTTTATCAATATGTCATGACGATATGATCTTTACAGGCCTTACCCATCTTCAGCTGACACCCACCTGATATTCCTCACTCACTCCGCATTCCTTACATGAGCTATTCATAGCCATTTCATACCTCAAATCATTCAGGCGATATATACATCATACATTATGATCTGTAATATTATGGTGTGGTGATAACAACTCTACATCATTTACAAGTCAACAGCAACAATAACAAGAATGATATTATATCAAAATACAACTGAGGTCTTGTGTAAATTTCATTGTACATAAACAAGCAAAAAATGAAGCAAATGAAAAATATGAGAATTTTTCACAAGTAGTTTTTCCCATATTTTATTCGATGTCTGACAACACTAGTTAGCATTCTTCCATAAGGAAAATGGCTTGCTTACATTTTCTAGACTGACTACGGATTTTGCAAGTTTAAATCATATTAAACCAATGAAATTTAGTTACATTTATCAAATTTGAGAGTTTTTAGGTTTCTAGAACTAAGAGTCAGATTCTGTAGTTCATTGCTCAGTAGAAAATATGCCAAGTGATCAAATGATACAGAACTCATCATGAGTTCTGGTCTAGGACGAACAAAATTCATGACGAACTTGACTGAAAAAGTAAAAGTAATTACAGATACCAGTATTTGTCCTTGCATAAAGACATCTCATATCACATACAACTTTAAAACTTCAGTTCAGGCAAATCTTAAGTAGTCTGATTTTGATTTGGTAGTGACCGGTGATTATCGATCTGTTTTGATATTTCATTATCTAGAGAGCTATCATGGTAAACCAACATGTTTTCAGATTGCATCAGGTCAGATAGCTTGAAAAAGTGAAAACAGTTGGTGTGAGATATTTTAAAGGGATATATTAGGAGGACACTTTTTAAACAATATTTGAAGGATGATATTAAGGGAACAGTTATTAAATGTAATAATAAAATCTTCCATCTTCCCTAACTGGCTGTAGTTTCTCTTTCCTCAGCTATTTCCATTAATTAAAGACAGCTGCTCATTATCATTCAAAATATTCTGACTGAATTTCTCCAAAGGCCAGAGAATTTATTCTCATGAAAGGAAAAACAGCTGGGCTACTAAAGATCTGATTTTGTGATTTAACATATTTCCAAGAAAAGTGAAAATAAGCTTACGTTTTACAAAGTTCATGAATTGTGGGAAACCCTTAAAATATAACACTTCATTGTTCTTATAGTTATCTCTAGATCTGTTACTTTTACTTCCAAATCACTGACCTGATTAGTCACCATATGATGTCAACGTTTACATATGAGCACTTCGAAACTCAACTATTATAATCAGTTAAATGTATTTCAGGATGGCAACAGATGGCTATTGTTTTTACTCCTCACAGCATGATCAAACTGATATGATCACACACACACACACACACACACACACACACAAAAATGCTGTTCTCTCAATTTAAGTTTAACGTAAAAGTAAAATTGATGAAAGACAGTAAAAGAGGCATTAGTTTGGAAAAATCTGTACGTTAGCCATTCTTGTGGGGAAACCAGTAATTAGTTGTGCAAAAATGTTGCCATCCAAAAAATTAATTTGTGATGATTTAAATCTGTGAGAAATTGATGATCTTCCAAGAAAATTATGCCCATTTACAATCACCGGAATGAAAAGAAAGTAAATCCAGTTACTTAATGCTACATGATGTGATCATTATTGTTTGTATGTCTGGAGTATAATGTTCTTCAGGCACGTCATGCATGAAAGAACATGTTACACATCTACAATATAAGGCATCTGAATGTATTACAAAATCAATGCATATGATGAGATGTATATGTTTTGCTGGAATAATCTGTCAAGATATTTTGGCTGCTTGTGAGGGATCACTTGATCATAATTGTTTTATTTTATTTGGTCCCATATGTCTTACATTCACACTGAGCACATTTTTTTTTAGTCTAACGTTTGAATGAATGTTCGTTTTCTTCTTTGATATGGTTTGTTGCAATGTTTTAGCTGTTGCTGACAAACGAATGAAAATTTAAGTCTCAACATTCCTCTTGTATCAAAATTTACCCCAAATTATACTTAGTTTTATATCAATATATTTTGTTCTGCCAAACATGTGGTGAAATGTTTCCTTCACTTTATGAAATCTTGATATTTCTGTATATTTTTATAGAGCATATAGAAGAACAAAAATATGATAATCATCACATAAGGTGCACATATATGAATTTCACATTTCCAATGCATATAACGTATAATAAATTTCATATTAATTCATCACATGATCTTGAAACACTGGACACACAAAGTTAGTTCATTACATTCGGGGAAGATCAACATCCCAGGGGAATAAAAATGCAAAACTCTTCAACAGTATGGGCTGACAGTTCATCTTACGTTCCAACCACATTTTCATGCGTCCTCTACTCCCACATAGAATGTGGTAGGCTTAGCCTCTCCGTTGGTCTCAGCTCCCTCCTCAACAACAATCACCGGTGGCACTTCCTCCCTCCTTGGGTCCTTTCCATTACTTTTGTCGTATCTCTTCTTCCTGTGACGACTGAAAAAATTGAATTAATTACACCACAACTTCCAAAACTGAATACTATTGTGATCACTATAGGAGATTGTTGTGCTCAATCCTGTTACTTCCCTTTACCAGATAAAAAAGGGATTGAACAAGCAGTGTAAAGAGGACAAAAATCACTTTTGCACCCTTTGCTTGAAACATACACCATAAAAATTCCAAAAACATTATAATGTAAAGAAAATGTTTTCTTCTTATTGTTATAATTTTATCAAATTTTTTTGGCAATCAGTCTTTTGAATGGCAAGCAGTAAACGGATTTTTGCCTCTTTACACTGCTTGCTCAACACATCTTTTGCCTGGCAAAGGGAAGTAAAACTCTGGTCAAAATGATCCACCTTTACACAAATCCCTCTTTTGGAAAGGGAATATATAATTTACAAAACGATCTCGCATTCATATTGGACCCCTTGGAAACATGTGGTGGCCAGTGTAATATTGCTAAGAGAAGGTTGTCCTCTGGGATAAAGATGGTGAATAAAATATATTTGGTGACTAACAACCAGTATAATCAGTATATATTACAGTGCGATATATTTAAGCCCTGTATTTACTGACCCATCAAAACAACCGATTACATTTATTGTTGTTGATGATGGCAGCTGCCTCTTTGACTGGGTGAATTTTATCAGTAATGTATTAAATTTTATCTACAGTTTTTTGTTTTTTAAAATTTTTTTAAAGCCCATTAATTGACCGACTGAAACTCTTTAGTAGTGCACAGATACCTGAACTAATAATAGAGAGATACATACATAAAAAAAAATAAAATACATTTCTTTTGTCCTCAACAAGAAATTTTTTCCACTGTCAATGTGACATAGTGGAGTTACACAAATCTCCCCCAAAATTAGATCCAACTTATCAGGAAAAGCATCAGAATCTGGGAGATTCATGTTGAATTGCTTCATCATGCTAGCTCTGAGTTATAAGACAATAGGTCAGAGGGTCAACATGTGAATAAATTACACCACTAACTTGCCCTGAAGAAGAGCCAAGTTGACTCAAAGATTTGGCAGAGACCATCACAATCATGTTATAGATTTCTGTGTTATTTGTTTTTCTTGAATTGTTTTGCTAGTTGACAGTCTGATAACTTGGTGACCAGAAATTATCAGATGCTCCTACCTGGGCTGATTCTCATCTTGCTCCAACAGAACATTCTGCGAGTCCCTTCTCAGCTGAAGCCAAATGCCAGTCCTTGCTACCTCCTCGCTGATATTGACAGGAGTGTCCAAAGAGCCCCGCCTGGCATAACACAAAGATATGATTAAATGAAATTTAATGCCACAGGTATCTTGTTAGGAAATTTGTCTTGTTTGTCAATTACATTTTTTATTTTTATGTCATAATTGAACCTATCGTGTCTAATCCAACTATTTCTGTCTAAATTTTAAAAAGTTATAGAGCAATTCTGATTGATGATTCTCAAAACATTTGAGAAGAATATTGAAAAGAAGAATTTCAAAAAATGTCAATAATAAAGAACAAAAAATTTTTATGTATGATTTAAAAAAAAAAAAAAAAGAAAGAAAAACAGCAGTTTTCCCCCCTGGGTAATGTCTAATCACAGACATAAAATATAAACACCTTCAGTATCAAGATGGTAAAAATTCCCTTTCAAAATTATAATACAACCTGAGTTCATCATAATTTCTTTCAGTCTTTGGATAAGATGTGAATTTTCTAAAGTTTCAAAGCTGGAACACGTAACTGTGGAAGGAAAGCTATGCATTATTTTTCCTTAACCATTTTACAACTTATGTTCTTCAGTTTGTGAATAGCAAGGGTGTGAAAAATGAAACTTGCATTTTTGCTTGGACTTCACTATATATTATACTCAGTGACTTAATCTGCCACATTACAAAGAATCTAAAATACAAGATCATTTTGTGCCAACCTGACATTATTTTTGCTGTAAAGTTTGCTCTCAGCCATTTTCATACTCATCAGCTGGTCCAACTTGTCGTAGTTCTCACTCAGCAAAGCCTCATCCTGTGGATGAAGACAAAAATGTAATAGTAAAACAACTGCCAGGAAAACATGTCATTTAACAGGCCTACAGTTGGGCTTCTGTATGTCAAAGTTAGGACTGAGTCTGTTTTATCATCTATCCTACTTGCTGAGACAGCTCAACATCTTTCTGTGTTGTAAGAGATCACTTCATTTTTTTTTTTTTTCCGTCCCATATACCTCACTCTCAAATTATGCATATTTTCTAGTCCAAACTTTGAAAGAATGTCTATCTCTTCTTTGATAATACTTTCCCTCAATGTTGTAGTATTGTTTACTGGTGAATGAAAGTGCAACAAGTCTCATATTTGGACAAAATGTTCAACTAAGTGGTCTTAAGAGATAACTTTGTCCATTCAAAATCCCAAATACAGAAAAGAAAAATAGCCTCTGCAAATTTGAGATTTACATGAGCAGGGTTGCTTGGGAAAAGAGGAGATGTGGAGGCTGGGTTGAGGGTATGGGAAAAGTAACAAGTCAAGAATAGAATGGAAACACATGGTAAACAGCTAATAGGGTTAAAAGCTAGAAAATGTTCTCTTCAGGAGAAGATTGTTTATCAACTGCTGCTCACTTCTTGTTCATCTTCCATCATTGCAAACTTTTTCTTCTCATCCTCCTTGGCTTTCTTGGCAGCATCAGGCATCAGGTCGTCCAACCATTTCAGCTCTCTCTGTGTGAACAGATAGTCCATGGCCTTGCGGACAAAACAGGTGCCCAGAACCTGGAGGGGACAATAAACTCAGTCACTAATCCAAAGCTAACTATCTCTTAAGATAATCATAGAAAAAAAAACAACACACAACACACAATGAACTAGTGTTGTGTTGTGTTGTGTTGGGGTTTAACGACACATCAGCACGATTACGGCTATATTCTGTAAAACATGGTAATATACGTTTACACGTCAAGAAAAAGAAAAGGAGAGAGAGCGGGACAGAAGACAGGAGCAAGGATCCACTGCCTGATGACTTGGATCAACACTATAATTACAGAATGTCATTGGGCTGAGTGTTTTTTCAAGTTCTATAATTTCCTATAATTCTTATTTCAGTTGCTGTCATGAAAGACACTATATGAGCAGGAGAAAATAGCCAATCTGAAACACTGTCATTACTGTACCAATGCAGATTTCAGATTGCCTCAGTTGTCTGTACAGGGGGCTATAGCAGTACCAGAAGTACAATGGCTGGACTGTTCCCACCCAGTGTTTTAACCCTTAAAGGACCACTCACGTATAATTTCACTGTAGGTCACACTATGCAGAGTCCCGATCGCATATATTTTCCATGCCAGACCATGCTTTGTTTACCTTGGTTGCAAAATCAAGGAATTTTCCAAATATGGCCAGTCCTGGGGGAATAATAGTGCTCTGTATAGCCGGTCCTTTAAGGCTTAATATCTAAATTTCGGCAGATAAATAAATTCTTCAAGTCACTCACCATAATGGGGAATATAATGGATGTAGTCTTAATGCTTTTAATGACCCACAGGACTCCAAGACACAGGATCTGAATGAAGGTGAAGAGATGGACTCTTTTGATAGGCACGTGACGCAGGTAGGCATAGTCTGGCTGGTATTTGGCTGGCTTGAACAGCAACAGAATTCTGTCGATGAACTAGAAAACAACCACAGAATTTATGATTGCAGCATTTAAAAAAGAAACAAAAAAAAAAAAAAGAAAATGAATTATTAAATATCCCACTGAAAGTCATCCACTTAAATTTTTGTATTTTCTTAAAAACATAATGGAAAATTTAATAACGATTTAATGCTTAAATAGAAAAACTACTGAGATAATATGTCTCGCGGCCAGTCGAAATGAGACGTAAGTCGCTGGGCTAGAACGAAGAAATCAGGCTTTGAATGTGATGAGGGGGGTCAGATAT
>JBCAUA010000010.1:1133731-1144952 GCA_038406235.1 Peronia verruculata | reverse complement strand
CTAAATGCGTTCTTCGCAGGACCAAGTGTGGCTTCACCTGTTGGCGTTTTGGCGTGCGGCGCAGCTGTAGGGTTAAAATTCAAGATAGCCCAAAGAGCATCTGGTACAGTTTCAAAGAGAACTCGGTGCACGAGAAGTAAAGTTAAATCTTGTCACAATTTACTTTCTGGATGGTCAGAAGAAGATAGTTGTGCACAGATCTCACATGAAATACATGGAATGAAACATGTTATCAGAGAGAAGATACTGAAGAGTGCAGGAATCGGTAGGCCCATCAAGATAGGAGCAAAATATGCAGCCGTTATTCAAAATAGATTGGATTTAGTAATCAACAAATGCGTGAACGAAAGCAATTTCTGCAACCGCTTGGGGTACAACTCGTGTGCAAAGCAAAACAGAGAAGAAAACTGGTTAAATAACTTCGCTTCAACAAATACTTCCGCTTCAAGACATCGTGGTCACAAACAGTTTCATTTCTTAGATGAGCACAAACAAGAATATTCACAGTCAGAGCCCATGTACATCTTAAACAGCTCCTATAATTCACATGTACATTATTGGACAGATACCAGAAACAAGGAATCCTGACCTGGCATGATGGTATAATTTCTGAGAATGAAATCTGGATAAAAAAATAGGGGTAGATCATGGGAAGGGTTCTTTTAGACTTAGCATGCGGGTTTTGAATGTGGAGAATCCAACCTCTCGATTCAGTATTATCTTGATAGAAATGGCATATGTAAAGACACCGCAGTAAATCTCTCTGTATTTCTTACCATACCGATTTTTAGAAAGAAATTGAAACTCTAGGCAAAAGTTTATGGAATGGTAAAAAGAGTTCGAGATATTTCTTTGTGGAGGTTACAGCCTTTTGGCAAATAGTTACAGAATTTCCTGGGCAGCTGGGTCATTTCCTTGTATCTGGTGTCATAAATCCAGAGAACACATGCAAGACAATGATATTGATATATTGCAATCCGCAACCCCTTGGAATCTAGGAACATTGCACACTGACAATGTAAACTACATGAATCACACACAGAACAACAAAAAACTTGCAGCTCAGTACAATAATATTATCAGGCCAGTCATGTTAGACATAGAACTAGAGACTGTTGCACCGCGTTCTTTGCACACCATATTAGGATTGTCAAAAAGCATCACTCTAAGCTTGAAGCAGAATGTGATGCCTTAGACAAAAAATTAGCAGAGGCTTACATGGAGGGAACTGACACACCTAAAGGTGATTTTGGACAGTTTGTTCAGGAAATGAGGCAGCTTAATGATATTTGGCTCGAGAAGTTAGGTGAAATTGCATTTTTAGATCTTGAAGAGTCAGCAGAATTTAACGGCAATGGGGAAATTAGAAGATGTTAGAAGACTTGAGGAAGAGGGAATTCCAAATTTGAAAAAGAAGTTCCCAAAGTGCCAGGGCCCCAAGTCTGTGCCAGCCTCAACCAGTCTTTGAAAAACAACAGAATTGCTCTACAAGCATTTTATGGTAGGTCATTTGTAGGTAATCATTGCAAGAAATAATTATTACAGCAGGTCTTTCAAACTTTAAGGGGGCAGGCGGATCCTGAAATTGGGTTTTTGCTCCAAATACATGTATTCGATTTTGGGTTTCTGTTTTCTTTTAAAAGTGCTGTCTCTGCTGAATATAAAAATGGTATTTAAAAGTTGATATGTCCATTCTAAGGTGTTGGGAGGGTGGTCAAGCAAAGGTTAACCTGCCCCTCTGCCATCCAGGCTCTTGCTCATTTGAGCCTCTCTATTTAGTGATAGATCATCACTATTTCACTGGAAACAGGCACATTGCAAATAGAAAACTTGATTATGATCTTCTTCACCAATATCGGGAGCCCCAGTGCCAGGGATGGACACTGACTGACCATCTGAGGCGCTGACCACATCAAATATCAAGGAAAATGTTAACCTGGGCCCCTGAAATAAGACTTTCCATGACCTAACGAGGGTGAAATATGCCATGTTTCTACTGTTTCAGAGTGCAGTAGTAGACTATCTGTCACAGGAAGGGTAAAAATGCTCTTGGTTTTGACCGAGGAAGACATGGCGATGATATATAGCCCTCTTTGGACCCTAAAGTGACTCCACAGAAGCCCTTTTGCAAGTAGGGGGCAGGGAAGCAAAAATGGAGGAAAAATGGGAGTAGAGGCACAGGAGAATGCAAAAGAAGGTATAGAAATCATGGATAGAGGTCTAGTAGGTCATGAAACAAACATGTTTTGGGGTTGAAAGTCCAATCAAAAGCTCGTTACAACTTTTTTTTTTCCCCCGAAAAAAAACTTTGAATGCATTTTTTTCAAAATGTGTTCTTTTTTTACCACAAATATGCTATCTACTTTTTTATTTATGGAGCAGTTGCCATGAATTTTGCCATGAATGTAGAACAAAATAATATCTAAATTTCGCCTGAAGGGATTTTAGATATCATTTTAAATTTTTGAGAAATTTGAGATTTTAGGGTCAAATTTTCAAAAAATCTGTGACCTTTTCATACACCAATTAAAAAATTTGGAGTATTCAAAAAAAAAACAAAAAAAACCAAGCACTTCATCAATAATCTGTTCTGACAAATTTAGATATGGAATGGTAAAATATGTACACAAAATTACAAGCACATCGGCCTGAAATGTTCAGAGCCTATAGAAGGTAAAGTTACACAGTATCAAGTAGCAAAATCCAAGATGGCAGCAGCTAGCATGGCAACCATGAGTGATTTTTAAAAATTTTTTTTATTTATTGTTTTCCTCTAATGTGACCAAATTCAAGCAGTTTCCAAAATGACCTCTAGGCCCCCCCCCTCCTCCCCCTTAACCTTAACCCCCAAGCTGGTTGCAGAAATCAGGAGGCAGACAAATAAAGTGTCACTGATTTCAAAAGCCCAGGCTATAAAAAAACCTTTGACAAACTTAGTAGTTTTATTCAAAAGCTGAGTCATTCATTTCTCATGGGCGTCCACTGTCAAACTTTAAAGAGATTCACTCTAGTACTCAGAATTATTGTAGTTTCTACCGTAGGCTCAGAGAA
The DNA here is from genome assembly GCA_038406235.1 of Peronia verruculata. Lineage (NCBI taxonomy): Eukaryota > Metazoa > Mollusca > Gastropoda > Systellommatophora > Onchidiidae > Peronia > Peronia verruculata. The sequence goes on along the minus strand of JBCAUA010000010.1, from coordinate 1,141,901 downwards.
AGAAAAGTCTACGCAAAGCTTCATTTCCTAGAAGACCACTGTTTTCCATGGATAAATTACCATAGATGTGGGCTTAGCCTTCATAGCGAGCGTTGAACAGCTTATATAAAATAATTGCAGCCATCGAGCATCAGACACGTGGCATAATCAGAAGGAGGTACAAATTGTTCACACTAACAAACAAACATTTGGCCCAGATCTGTCCTGACCTGTTCGTTGAAGTACCATCCATTCAAGACAAGGCAAATTTCCAGGCAAGTGATTTGCCAGTTGTACAGTATTTATGTAAGGGTTCCAATTCTATGATGTTTGGCTTCCATTTATCAATTGTATTCTGTTCAGTAACATTAGCTGACTATGGTGTTAAACACAGTCCAGTAACAAAGTGACACTATAAAAGAAGCAGTAGTATTGGTTCTATTTGCGGATTGTCACACCTTTCCTCTGACACTGACAATCTAATTTAGTGCTACAATTGCTGTGATGCTTTGCTGCTGCCCACTTTAAACACTGGGAACAACCTGATGGCAGTGAAAGCCCACCATCAGTGGGATGTCTCCCAATCATGAAATGTCATTCTCAACGTTCTAACATCTCTTCTCTCCCTCTCCTTGCTCCTGTCTTCTGTCCTGCTCTTTCCTCTCCTCTTCTTGATATGTAAACGTATCTGACAATGTTTGGCACAATATAGCTGTGATTGTGCTGATGAGCTGTTAAAATCCCAACACAACCAAACAAGATAAAAAATCCACAACACAGCCCATTCACATTAATCTTATACTCAGCATGTGCCCTTACTTCACAGTGTCATAACTTGTAACAGTAACATTTGTTGTTGTTTTTGCATTTCTATAAGTCAGTCAATGGTCGACATTTCATGTGAGGCTGATTCAAAATCAGATATATGTATATAATATATTATAAATATATCGCCTTGCCAACCCCTATTCCGGCCACTAAGTTCCCCACGGTGAGAAACACAAAGGCCGACTTTCCGGGGTTTTCTCAGGGGCAACGTAACGTCCACGTGTGAACCGCGGTGCGACCGGCCCCATATCAAAGACAATCGCCCACGCTACGTTTCCTAGAGTTCTTATGCAAACTTGCAAGGCGGTAAAGCACATTGCAGTCGCTGGCACTTGACGTGCTCATGCCCCCTGGATGATCTCTTTGTCGGAAGAAACTGGTACACATTGAGGGTATGTAGTATGGTGTAGGCTTAGAGTAGAGTGGAGGAATTTTTGAGGTATAAAGTGTAAATTGTTACGTTCCCTGTCTCACTCTGCATATATGCAAGCTCCGCATATAAGTACGCTTTTCAGCTCATCCCGCCAACATGCTTATATCCGGAGACTACTGTATTTCAAAACAGAATGCGTGAGTAGAAAATACACATAGGGTGACTTGAGTTCCAACAGTAAAATTTCAAGATTTTTATACGGTGTTCATTTACATCGCGTGATTTTTTAAAAATAATATCTCATAAACAAATAAAATATCTAATAGGAGATTTTGTCACATGATGCACCAGCCCTACCCAAACTCAGGGTTCAAATATCTCAAAATTGCAAAAATCAGACCTACGACAGTAGTATTTCCAGGTGGCGAGATAAATAATGTATAAATCAGATTGAGATATAAAGCCTCATGTCATTAATTGTATTTTCTGCTTTATATATAGCATGATTAAATTATAAAATTTTAATTGTTAAGACAATAACAGTACAACTGAACACTTCCTACCATGTGAATTTTAGAGAGAATGAGAGAAGTTAGAGACAGAGTGAATATAACATATCAGGAAAATAAAATGTGCAAACAAGATTACATCATTTGTCTGTTCTTTGAAATAATAATTATACAGTAAATTGTAAAAAAAAAAAAAAATAATAAAATAAAAAAAAAAATGTCTCCTGTAATCCATTTTCACGTCACAAAAAAAAATTTTAAAAATTACAATATTCTAGCACTGATAATCTGTTTACGCTCCAAGATTTTGGTGGCAGCAAGTAATAGCAAGCGCCACTGGAATGCCAGAGATAGTACATTTACGCACCCAATGTTCTATTGCTTAGAGTGTATCTCTACTGTCTTGGTACTCAAAACTGGCTCATAGACACCAAAAGTCACTGACACTGCATAGGTGAGATCATAATTCATTCCAAAAGCTATATCCTGCTATAAAAATTTGTGCTGGTGATTTGTCAGAGTATGCTCCTCAAGGATATATGAGTAGTGTGTCAAAATGCTGCCGCTTTTTGTCTTAAGTGGTATTGTGATAATTTGCCTCAGTTCTACATATACTTTTTTCCAACTGGGTTAAAATTTATGCCAGTGGAAAGGAGTTTCACATCTTAAACATTTACAAACGGGTCTTCTTGACCTTTCTAAGCATACCTTGTACTGATGTGTTTAATCCCTTCATAACATATTTGTACATCAAAGTAGGCAAAAAAGTAAAAAAGTTGCTGACCAGATCATGATAGGAGACAAAAATTTCACCTGTGGTCTCTCAGGTACAATGGGCTGGTCACACCTGAGTGTGTTTGACACCTCTCGGCAAGAACCCTGAAACCTAACACCAAATTTTATTATACCCAGTCTGAAACTTCAAACTGCATGTCCCTTAGAAACAGCCCCTTAGAAACAGCCCTGTCAAAGATTTCATTGTTAGTGGTGTAGTCCTGCCATTTTATGTTCATGATGTTGTGGAGATATCTCCACTAGATATCACTCAAGATATCCACTCAAGCAACTTCACTTGTCTCCTGTACAGGACCCAGGCCTATGACCTGTAGAAAAGAGTGGTGAGGACCATTGTCCTGTGTACTTGATCTTGGGGTCCAGGAGCAATGAGCAGCTTCTCCAGACATGTTTTTGCAAGCTTCCAAAAGAGTTGCTGCTTTGACGATGCAGTTATCAACGTCTTTCGCTGTGGTGGCATCACTGGAAAAGATGCATCTGACAGTGCTTTATTGCACTGAGGGGGTACCGATCGATGTCAGTGTGGGGTGGTGTGTACATTCCTTGTGGAGGTTTCTTGTGCAGCATGTCCATTTTACTGATGCTGATGGTTAGGGCTTGGCTGCTTGTGCAAATTTGTTGATGGTAGCTTGGAAAGTGTTTTCTTGGGTCATTTGCTCTAAAAAGCAGAGCTAACCAAAATGACAGTGTTCAAACAATGCTATAAGCTAAAGGCACAAAAAAAAAAAAAAAACAGCTGTAGGATCTCTCAAGAATCCCAATCAAGAATCTCTGCCAATAGTAAAACTTCATAAACATGACACAGAAGATTGTCTCCCATTAGTCGATTTCAAATCAATTCTGGTTTGGCCAGCAGACAAATTGTATACTGGTCAGATCATATCTACCAATTCACATCCATGCCTCAACATCATAAAAAAAATAAAAAAAAACTTACTGAATCTGATGCTGTGTCACTGTGACGAAACTGTTTCCTAGAATCCACACTCATAGCTCCACAAAGAAGTGCAGTGAAGATCACTCAAAGCTGAAAGCAATGAACAAAGTCATAAACTAAAAAAAAAAGAAAAAGCAAATGAACATTTTTTTTTTTGGTCTTTGTTTTTCAGTTTGTGCATATGTAATCGGTATGTTTGTCTGAATCAGAATATGCTTTTGGAAACTTGCTCTCATGTTTGTTTGCCATGGAAATGGCTGCTATCTTGGATTTTGTCCTATTTTTCAAATCCTATTTTCTCCATTACTAGTATACCAAATCATTCCTGCATGTCATTTCTAAAATCTTATATCTATAATAATGTCAGAAGAAAATTTTACTTATTTTTTAAAAAGAATTTTGAAAATGCCATATTTCAAATGTGTACAAAATTTGCATTTATTTACTGAAAAGTAAAACAGACTCAACAAAAAGCCCATTATCACTTTCTTTAATTTTATCATGTTAAAGATCATGTGGATCAAATATGATAAAAGGGATGATAATACCTGTAATATTATGTTGCCATGTTTTGGAGGAGACAGAAAAAATATGCAAAAAAAAAACAGTTTTGAGGAAAAATGCTAAAAAATGAAGGCAATTGACTATAAAACACAATGAAAAAGTTTTCAATGTCCACAAAACTCTACTGTTTGGCAGACAGGACATGGAAATGGTCATAGGCCATGAAATATGAAGCCTCTCTCTCATGATTTCTAGAGGGCTCCTTCTTGGGTCTCAAATATGACCTGGGTGCCCATATTTGCTTTAGATACTCTAAAAACAGTTCCTTTCTTTCACTTCAAGAAACTGATCCTGAATGAATAGGCTCTCCAATCAAAGTCAAGCGATTTATTTGCAGTAGAAATCTTCACAAGATCCATGTTGAATTCAGTTTTTCCAGCTATTAATAGGGGCACAATAAAAGAGTTGGCAATACATGTACCAAGAAACTGATCCTGAATTAATAGGCTCTCCAACCAAAGTCAAGCGATTTGTTTGCAGTAGAAATCTTCACAAGATCCATGTTGAATTCAGCTTTTGCTGCTATCAATAGGGGCACAATAAAACAGTTGGCAAAGAGTACCATTTTTTCCACCATTTTCATAGGGAATTTTGCTTAATTTTGACCATCCCCCATATATGAAAAAATTTTTTTTTAGTCATTAGAACATTCTGGACCTACAACAATCCTGTACAAAAATGATTCCCCTTTCTAAAAATCTAAAAAAAAAAAAAAGAAAAAAAAAAGCAGACGTGGCATATTGAGCCTAAAATTGCCAATGCTGGTGCCTCCCCCTCCCCCCCCCTAATTCGCATGCTTTAAATAGTTTTCAGTGAGGAAAAATGTTTTCCATGTGGATCACAAAGTCGCAAGAAGATTGAAGTATCAGTACTTTCTATTTCAATAAGGCTACAGCCACTCAAATTAATCTCAGATTATTCAAATTTCTAATAATTGGCAAAACAAAACCTAAACAATAGATTTTCCTCCCCCCTCTCCTTGCACTTATTAAATGCCTTTGCATAACTAGAAGCCATTTCTGTGAATTCCCTTTTATTCAAACCAGTCAGCGCTGCCACAAAGCTATAATTGGCTGTTGTCCTCTCCACATGAGACGCAACAGGATGAAATCAGGCACTTGTCAAACTGAGACGACCAGAGAAATCATGTGTTTTTTGACAGTGACTGAATTTTTAACGCAATTTTTTTTTCTTCACAGGACTCTTCCATTTCACTCTAAAAATGCATTTCAGATTTTAATTGGCTGAAACAGATTGAGAAAAAGCTAAAAAATTGTATGGTGGCATGGGTTGATAAGGATAAACAAAAATCATCCGCTTCTCACTAACTTCAGTCTTTAAACAGCACCAGAATACAAGGGTCAGGCATCCAAGCAGAGTGCACAGTGCAAGTATAGAGATACATGTTGCGGGTGGTATTGATTACTGCCACAACTGACATTTTTCAGATTTTCGTTTTATTTGATAATATTAATTTTACACAGATATTACGTGCTCAAATTGACAATCACAGAGGACAGAGATATCTGTATGCTACAGTTCATCACAATTTCATGCTGACAGCCCACAGGGAATGCGTCTATTTGTTATTATTATTGTTGTTGTTATTTTGTTTACATTTGGTGTCCCGGGGCGTAGATTAGGAAATTACAACCGACTTCATGAATGATGACAGAAATCACTACAGGAACCACTGGTTCAATTTTAAGCATATAATGCCTGCCAGAAAGTTTTGTGACTGTGTATGTGAAAGGGAAAGGGGGGGGGGGGGATACAAGAAAATGGGGGGAACTTGTGTCTTTACGTTTATGAGTACAAGTAGCGAGCATTCTTGGACAGGGTATGCCTGTGTAGCATGGTGCTAAGAACCAAAGAACCGACGAAAATGTAAAAATCACTGCAATAAGACAGAATCTAAGATTTTAGGTCAGCTGGTCAAGCCAGTTTACATCGATTATCCCTAGATCCAAATACCCAGAGCATCAATGGATAGTCGGTACTGTAGCGAATGACAACATGAAGGCAATATGTCCCGTAAGTCACAGAAATGATTGATACGAGTTTAAACCACCAAAACTTATTACATGGCACTACTTGCATTTGTCAAACAGAGTATCTACTTGTAAAATAGAAGGAAAATTGTGCACTGATGGGATACACATGGGTGTTTTTAACAAGACTTTTGGCATCTCATGTGTGTGTGTGATTAGTTGTTGACTTAATGAGACTTAAGGGCTCAATTTAATGCAAGCTTGGCTTTCAAAAATGTTTGGTAAATATGTATCCCATTACAAGATTTTCTTATTTTTTAAATTAACGTACACATATCTACACACCATGTTGAAGAATATTAAAAAGCATTGTTTTTGCTTAGAAGTAAAACTATTTAAGTTGAACATCATTTCATGCATTGAAAATTGATATTTCCTAATCAATGAATAGAGATAGTGTTTTTATCCAGCTAATTAATATTATTTGGGGAATTTACTTTCTTTATCATAACAATTTGAATGGTTATATATTGTATATTTTAGTTGATGTTTGAAATTTTAATCCCAAAGAAATGGATATTATTTGTGTTAAAAAGATAAAGTATTTACTTGTATAATGTGTACAATATATTGTACTTCTTTTTCCTTTCACGTTGATTAAAGACTATATTTTACTTCATAACTTGCCTTACTTGATTTGACAAAGACGGCAAAAACCGTCACATAACGAATTGAATCTAGTCTATTTTCAAAGATCTTCTTTTTACTGCCTTGTGGCCAGTTTACTCAATGTGCCAAATGTAGTGCTCAGCAAAACAATATTGGAGAATATTACTACAACCGATGTGTCGGATGTAGTGATAAAACCTAAAAAATATCACTATAAATGGAGTATCGCTTGTAGTGATAATCCGGATGTAGTGATAGAAATTTTTGGTCCCAAGGGACTTCACTACATCCGGAGTTCACTGTGCTCGATTTTAACGACGGGGTTGTGCACTCTAGTTCACATGCCTTCGAACAATCATCTCCCATGTTACATCCATACCAGAAATCATGGCCAGAATTTGCTGAAACTTCTGAGCCTTTGGCAAACTAAAGTCAGTCTGTTAAGACAAGGAATGTTAGTAATATTTATTGATATGCTCTATCTTCTTGTTTGCATGTGAAACATCAACAATGACTGCTGCATCAGAGAAGACGATTCAGTCTTTTTGGGCATCATAGAAAATGCTAACCACAAAACTGTCTGCAAACACTAAAGAACAGCACACAGGATTCAATGATAATCTCCTGAAAACTTTAATGCGATGACTAACTTCAAGATCCAACAGCCCAGCCAAAGCAATATTCTTAGGCACAGTAAAACTAAAAGAACGAAAAGAAGAGGGCACAAAGTAAGCTGATATCATCATAAAGTGCCCAACCCAGCCCCAAATTAGAGATAAGCAGATGATGGAGGGCATTGTCAACATGAGCTCTTAATTTGTTCTATGACTTTGAAGACAGCTGGTTCTAACTGAACATAGAGAAGAGAGATGGAAAACTACCGAAAATATCACAACAACAACAACACAGGTCTAATATCAACTCGTGGCAAATACAATACATTGGATGAGCAGAAACTGAAGCATCTGTGTCTCACTCATGACAAGTTCAAAGTATAGCAAACTGTGGATGACAAAGCTACACTGACTGGGCGATTGCCTATTATGACTATTCACCTAGAGGGATTGTATGATTGGTCAAAGACTTAATGAATTCATATCTTTCCGGAGAACAGACTGAGCTCACATTAATGCATAGCAGATGTCCACCTCAATCCAGACATGTGCCCAGGATGCCTTTTTGGAAAATACAATGTACTGACTTTTTGTGGCTGTGTAAAGAACTTTGCTGATTTTCAACCAGAAAGTATAAAGCTTCTATTATGGGACCTACTTAGTTATTTTACACGGAGTTATTTTCCTTCAGTTGTTGCCCTTTTTAGGAAATGATTATTGAGAGAGTTTATGTTTCTTTTACACGAAATGATTATTGTTAGTAATTACATTAATTACCAATGTAGGTCCTGAGAAATGTTATCAGTAATCACATGTCATGTCCAAGTCTATGTCCATGTCCTTGTGTGATGTCATGTGGATGTTGAATATTTGATATGATGGTGTTATTCATTTCTTGTTCACCAATGGGT
>JBCAUA010000010.1:1092183-1125145 GCA_038406235.1 Peronia verruculata | reverse complement strand
ATCTATCTATCTATCTATCTATCTATCTATCTATCTATCTATCTATCTATCTATCTATCTATCTATCTATCCCTTTGTTTTCTCTTCCACACTATTCCGTATCAGTGTCCTCGCCCTGACACCTCAGTATATAATGTATATATGAAATGCCAAGTAGCTTAAAGGCTAGGTCTTAAAACACCGCATGAATAGAAAGATGTTCACACCGTTGTCAAAGACTGGGCGAGATTGAGATGAAAAAGCTTAAGGGCTCTCACCCGCCAATACTGGACACACACCTGGTCATAATTATGTATGCTTCTGCAGAAACCGCTCGGATGGTGAAAATCTTGTTTTCAATTTAACGCATGCCATTGATATTAGATTGATATGTGCCATGTATTGTAAGAATTATTTGGATCAAGTAGAAATCTCGTCTGATCTTGGACGAAATTTTTGAAATACCAGCTATTCAACGTTTCTTTTGATTTCAGAGCTCCTCTTCCATAATATGACAACTTAAGATCATCTGGGGAGGTAATTCAAAGCTCAACACATATCCTCATCAACTTCCACTGTTCGCTGTGTGCCAAAGCTGTCAGGGACAGGTATGAGTTGAAAGCCCCCCCCCCCCCACACACACACACACATCCCTGGAGTATCTCAGTGCTGTGGGGGGGGGGGGCAGGAGACCACAATAGGGGATCTCCCATCGTCACACAGAGCTGTGACCAAAGGCCAGGATCTCATCAGGTTCTTAGCGGGAGATGGACAGGACTTCACACTTGGCTGACAAACTGCAACATTCCAGGTCTCATCATACACGCACAGACCGCGTGCCGCTCCTCCAGTCGGCGGCTTCAAAGTCCGGACCAAAACAGAAAGAGAGAAAGAAAAGAGAGAGAAAAAAAAAATGTCCTCATAATCGGAGAGGATGCCCGACAATCCACTTCCATCTTCAGACCCAGACTTCTTAACATGGAAACAGCGCAGTTGTAAAGTTCACTTAATACATTTCTTTAGCATCTGAAACAGACGCTGCACTTAATTAACTCTTACACGACCTCGTGTACTATTAAAATGCACATACTATTTATATCTGCTGAAATGAGATCTACCGAAATCATGCCGCAAGCCATTGAATAATGACAATCAGTTTAATTCTTTCACAGTTTGTAGTCGTTAACAAAAATACATCAAGTAAAGTCAAACTCTGTCAAATGAACCATGATTTTTTTCATTAAGGATTTTTTTGATGAGAGATAACTTGGTATTTGTAGCAAACTGTGGTAAACAGTGATGTTTAATTTCCAGCTAGCTCAACACCCGAGCACTTTGCAGTTATCTCCCATAAGACGAGGCGTTGCTGCCCCAGTTCTTTCTCAGCAGCACAGAACACTGCAGGTACAACTGACTGAAAGTGACACTGTATGACCACCTGGTGTCAGCCGGCGAGACAACTAGAAGACATAATCCGGCAATGACGCAAAAAGCAACTTGCGAGTTTCCCACGGATCTCCGGGAAAGCGTCTTGTGGCATAGAGGATCCCATCAGAGTGTCGCCGCCCAGCAGCTGAGAGGTTTCACACTCTGAAACGATCACAGCCACCAGTGGTTGTCTCCCTTACCACTATTCAATATTGACCTGTGGCACGGGCCAGGCTTCACAAGCCGATACAAGGGACAAGAGAGAGATTTTCCAAATATTGACTCGGCTCAACGGGACACGGAAAGGGGAGGTAAGTGCGGTCTCCATTGCCACTTTGTCAGATGGCAGTCAAGCTTTCAATGATGATGTCGTTTCTGAGACAATGATCAGAGGACATAGCGGCGCTCACGACATTGCCTTGAATCAGGGAGATATTGCACTCACTGCCGCCGAGATACAGGCAAAGAAGTGTTAATGTCCAGGTCGCATCACGATCATTGCGTCCTTGACAATAATTATTGCTGTAATCGAAGAAATGGGTAAGAGACAGCGGTCAAAGATATCTAATGCTCTTTGTCTTCTGTGGTTCACGGCAAGGAAATGATAGTCTTTGGCATTGTTCGACCAGGTCCAGCATAGGTTAGAGAGAAGGAAAAGGCGAGCTATTAGAAACAAAAGAAATAACATCGGATTCCTCACCCGTCTTCACCCCTCATCTCGACAGCCACTACAGCAACAACTTCAGTCATGCAAACCTCCAACCGCCCAATTTCTCGCTCGTCGCATGACTGAAGGCTGACTGCCAAACCGAACATCATGAGTCGCTGAGTCATCGTGCTCGCATTCCGTGGCCATGCAGGTAACATCGATCTACTGGCGCTGAACAGGTAACCCTTCACATTAACTGCACAGTTATTTCCGACGACATAATTTGAATGTGATACGCTCTATCTACTGTATGTCTGTGTCTGTGGATGTGGATGGGCTCTTACTAGTCACTGACAGCTGTGAACACAAAAGTTACCAACTAACTGGTGAGTTCTCCCAGGGAGGGAGGCAGTGAAATACACCCAGAGATTCAAATCTCAGGCAGAGCGGTCTCTCATGAAGTTATCCATATATCCATAAATACCTTAAGCTCTCCACTCTTTACCTGATTTCAGGCCACAGTAGCGTTATATGCCCGACTGACAATATTCCATGACCATTTTCTGTGCACCACTTGTATTCAGTTTCAAGAGAAGTTGATCAAGTTGATGACGTACATACGCAGACAAAAACTTTAAACTAAAACCTAGCAATATGTATACCACTATGGTCATGTCAGACAGGAGTTCAATAGCGCAGACGACGACAGCTGGCCTCAAATGCAGCAGTCAGAGGTCACAACAGCCAGGTGTCCGACAAACAGCAAGTTTGAACTACAGCAGGATAGCGACACGTCACAGAGCTGGTCACAGACCAACACCACACCAGCTGCTGCTGCCATCCTCTGGCCATGGGCTTCAAACTGTCACATGTGGAGTCAATGCTCTAGTTAACCATCTGACATCTGAGAGAGTATTGGTGATGTTTACACCACAGTAGTCAACGTTCCATCCATCAACAGATTTCATCTCATACTGACAGGAAAGAAATTCCTCGTCCACGCACCCACCCTCCCAGCCCCCCCTCTCTCTCTCTCACACACACACAAACACACAGATACTCATATATATTTAAAGACGTCACGCTCTTTAGCGAATGTTACAACTATTCTACCGTGATATCGAGGTTTATCAGTCCTTCAGTTACTAGGTAGGTAGTATCGCTACTAACTCCCGACTGCTAATAATTGCTGTGCTCAAAGCAGAATCCATTTCATACCGTTGATCAAATTTATTTAATTAAAGAAAGAACGGTGGTGGGAAATGGAATTGACTGCATGCATGGAATGGATGTCTGTGTCTTATTACAACTGAACAATGGGCGACAGCAGTGAACCCACTTTCCATGATGCACAGTTCGGTGTTAAGCCCGGAGCCAGCATGATTGTCGTGTATGTAGGCTACATTACCTGAGCCTAAACTGTTTGAGAGAAAATGCGAAGATCTCTTAGGTCTTTAGGTGTTCCATCTCCATCCCTCAAAATCAGACTTACACCTGTGAAAAAGTGCACACTGACAACAGGCCTTGATTTCACTTCTCCCCCCACCACTTCCCGCCCCTTCCCCCAGCCACTGTGAAAAACAACAACAATATAAGTGACAGTCTTCTCTCTCCTCCCCAGCATACAACAATAAACGATTTGCAAAGTCATTCAGATTCCTAACGCTCCCAACACCAAACAGCGCACGATTCTAATCTTAGGGATAAGGTTACAAACGGTCTTACCGCTAGAAGTCTTTGATCTCCCCGCGAACACATCCAAGAGGAGCCTACCAATATCTAAAGCAAATCAGATAATTTCTACCCCATACTGGTCTGAAATTACAGCCGGATTCCAAATAGATGATTCATGCTGTTGCTGTGTTTTCATTTCCCTGAGGTAAATCCTTCAATCTTAGCGCCAACCTCATAGCAAAAACAACACCAACAACAGCAGCAACGACATCCCCAAACACTCTGACTGCCGCTGTAGGGAGCTTGGGGAGGATCAAAGAGCTGGTTGTCAAGGTGTGAATGGGACAGCTCAGCCCAGCGACAATCGCCGTCACACGTGTGAGTTTGAATAGCTGTCCTTTCTTTTTCAAACTGCCCTCTCATGCTTGTTTTCCTACCCCCCCCCCCCCCCACCCTATTCTCACGCTACCCGAGCCAGCTATTCCCTCAATGGCTTCAAGACAGTCTCTGAATCATGAAACACTGCTTGAACAAATGAGCTACAATAGACGTGTCATAACTATTGAATTCTATCACATCAGTCTATCAATCAATTTCATAGATCCTGTTTTTATCGTTGCCTTCGTTAATGTCAAAGGACCTGAGAAGGATTTCAAAATAAAAATTGAGATAAACGAAAGCCATATAGAGTGTCAAATCTTGCTGAACGGATCCATGTCATCCTAACATTGCTTGGCACAACGGTCAGTTGTATAAGATGTAGATGTATGCCTGTCTTAGTTTGGAGAAAACAAATTTTCCAGACTATAATTTTATTCCCGACCACCACTCGAGTTCGTCTGGAGTTTACGCGATGAGAGAGACTGATAGTGCTACCACACCACAAACGTGTCATCTATCTTGTTTTGCCTGATTCATATCGAGACATTCAAACGATTTTTTGCCTTCTTATTTTCTCTCCCAAACCTCCAGCCTCATTCGATTGCGAACATTATCTCAGACAATATGGACGATATGAAGAGTGGAGTCCTGGGCCTGCTACCCACTCATGTGCTGGCATCCTTCGTTCCTCACGGCCAGGCAGATAACTGTCTGCAGTCCTAAGGACCAGCCCTGCCGTATGTCAATATCGGGCTATTAAATGCATCCTATTAGTTCCCAGGCCTCTAATAAAATGAGTAATTGCACCCCGTTCCCCTCTTCAACGTTTCTCGATATCAAGTGAATTCTACGATCAAAGCGCGCACTGGAGCGACGTGCATCCCATAATATCTTCACATATTTCACGGTCGGTATATTCAATAGTAAAATTGATTACGACAGCCGCCTCAATATTTGCTGTTCCATTCATGCAAGAAGACGGATCGTCGTTCATTTATTTTACTTCATCAGGCCATCACGACAGTCCACTGTGCAAGACAAAGAACGACAATCCTTACAATTTCTGCCTGAGGAAGTTGGTACCATGCATTACGTCCCCTTGCTTAATATTCTCCTCCCTGCTGCTTATCGTTTAATATCCATTTCTTTCTTTCTTTCTTTCTTTCTTTCTTTCTTTCTTTCTTTGTCACACATTCTCTTTCTCACTCGTTCACCCCTCCTCCTCCCCCCCGTCTCTTACCTAACCACCTCTCACCCTTCTATCTTTTCTTTCTCTCCCTCAGAGACCATCAACGTCATAAAGACCACATGTATCCAAGGCCATCATGGGCAGAGTTCAGCACAGAGCGGACACTCTAAGACATGACCACAGCACCATGCTGGGATAGAGATCTAACTATGGGATCCCTGAGCTATGGGTGGTATAGTTCACAATGAACCACTTATGTTAGCACAACTACTCACTACTCAGTGGACGAGCATAAAAACCAAGGAATAGAGGGCAAATGGCACAGTCGTAAGCCATAGGTTAACAAACTGTACCCCATCAACAATAAGAATCTCTCTTGCAATGTTATACTACAAGATCTTTGCTAGCCCTTGGACAAAGAGCTTAGAGTTAATATACAGAATATAATCTTTAAACTGGCCATTTTCTGACACCTGGGACTATGTATTAGACTACATCAGCTCATGCTGCCCAAGAGACTATCGGGATAAACTACAGGAACAGCTTTGGTCACAGGGCTAAGTACTACAGCATTGTAAGCCCAGGATCAAGCACACATCACTAACTGTAACACAGTATTGCCAGGGCACGGGGGACAGCCAACTACAGATTCTTACAAACACAGCAGCTTGATAGACAAAGTTTGAAGTAAGAGAACTTATGGGGTTTTAGTAACACATAAAGCCTACAGAGTCTTCTTGTACAAACGCTTTCGTAAATGACATGAAATCTCCAGCCATCCGTATTTCAGAACACATATTAGAATATCATGTTCGTTAAACATTTAACACTTTCCTAGCCAGAAGAAATGTGGAGATTTTCAGCTTTAGTCTAAGAAAACAACTGCAAAGTTTCCTGTCTCATGGAGACCAAACAGCCCAGTGGAGACTGGAGTTTCATTACATCTCATGCCTTGTTTTTTTTTTCTCCATCAACTGCCCAGTGTCTGTGACACACAGAAGCATACTGGTTGCCATGACAACAGTTTAGTGAAGCGAGATGAGTAGTGGACAAACAGACAGCACAACAAGGCTACAATGTCTGAGACAATGACAGCTCATCACTGACACAACACAGTCATCACTCACACACACACACACACACACAGACTGGACCAGAGTTTGGGACATCACAACTTACAGTGGACACCACTGATTCTTCACATCCTTCAACCTCACACAATCATGATGTAAACAACAAAATAAATAAATCAAAATATAAAAGAAGAAAATCAGTCCATGAATGACTCAGTTTGATCACCCACAAATGGCACAGATGAGGAAAGCTAAGTAATCATGAGCACATCTGGTACTGCACACAATTAAAACATGATGGATGTCAATGATCTACATATCAATGATGACTTCAGTTATCTCTGACCTTGGTGTGTGTGTGTGTGTGTGACCTTGACCAGAAAAAGAAAAACTGTTTTTATTAAATATATTCACCTGTGTCGTAGTCAGTCTTTAAGCGTCATGTAACTCTTAAGACACAAATGACGGTGAGATATATTGATATGACAGATGACAGTATTAGCTGACATTTCACACTTGCTGAAATGAATCCTGTCTTGCAATAGCTTGTCTAAGATCTTCATTTCTCTGGCAAGGTCACACACACACACACACACACACACAGAGACACACACATGATGAAAAATTCTGTTGGACATGTTTGCTGTAAGTTCTGAATGTCTCTCCTTTTCTCCTACCAAACAATTACCGCGGCAGTGAATGATGGGGACTCAGTACTTTGGGAAAGGCCAGACTGGGTTTTCTTTCATTCATGTAAGCAAAGAGCAGATTGTTTTCATGTTGTACAGCTCTTTCAAATTGACCAAAACAAAATGTAAATTTGACAGCAGTTTTCAAATGTAAATCTGACATCAGTTTTCAGAGAGAAAGGAGAGTCATCCATTCAAATAAAATGAGCCGCCCGATGGTTTGTGATCAGGTGAAGAGTTACATAGACAGTAAACAGGGACTTACCTTCAACTGTAACATAACAGGTGGTAATGGCTTCCCCTAAGTTATTCACAGCTTTACAGCTATATTTGCCTTCATCTTCAGGATAAATTTCATTTATCTGAAGTTTGCAATGCGACCCAATCATGGAAATTTGGAAATCCTGAAAAGAGTGTGAAGGTTTGGATAATTATAAAGCCACAACAGGAGAAAACAGCACTTTTCTACAGTCATACAAACTCTCATACAATTCTAGTAAAAATAAAAAGCTTAAGAGAATTGATAACTTCAACATACACATATATGTACTAAATCTCACATTACATTGTTCCTGATCTACAAGAGGCAATGAATACAATGGGAATATTCTGACAGAACCTGAGTGTATGAGCTGTCCAAGGCAAGGAAAGACATGCTGCAAGTTCATGATCACTGTAATTTACACAGCTCATTCTACAGAATGTGGTTTTGATTATGTGTCCCACTTTTCAGAACTACTGGACACACAGATAATAAGTCCTTGCAGCATATGTTCAAAATATATCTTTAGTGCCTGATTAAGTTCTACCCTCTGGCTGTCCTATATGCAGAGACTGGTGATGTCATTCTGTGCAAAGGGAACCCAAGATGTGACATACAGAGATGTCTGATACGTCATTGCTCAGGAAGTGCAATCATCATTCTTCACAGACTTAAGGACCAAAAAGCAGAAAATGGGTGGGGCTGGTGAGACTGACAGAGACAAAGACAAGTACCTGGCTGTCAAAGATTTCCACACCATCCCTGATCCAGGAGATCTGGGGGCGGGGGTTGCCTTCAATATCACATTCTAAGGTCAGGCCTTCCCCGTCTTTCACTAATGTATCTTTCAATTGACTGGTAAAGTGAGGCTTGAAACTGAAATACAACACAGGCAACAAGAAATGAATGAGCCATCAAACCTACAGAAAAGTCATGTACATTACAAAACCACAAGTAGTAAATAGAGATTACCCTAGTGAATCAGATGTTTCAGCTCAACCACACATATGCTATTTGTATTTTGAAAATAAATGTATAAAGTATGACATACCTTGATTTGTATGTTCATGAGTATTTTCTCACAAGTTATCAATCAGAGGTTCTTTCTATTATCTGAATTATTCATTTCTTATAAACATGCACCAACTCAATACACTTTGTTTTTCACCCTGTCTATATGTTTCTTTATATATGTATCAAACCATTACATGTATGAATATGACCTGACTAGAAATAAGACACTCCTCTTGATTCCCTCCCACAGTTAAGCATCACAAAGTATAAAGATATCAGAAGGATTTGTGTCGGTTTAGGGACACAGAACTGCTGTGTCAGCACAGCCAGCAAAGCTCAAAGCTCTGAAGATGCACAGGAACTTAGTCTGTATGACAGGCATACAGGATACCATTATTGTAACATGTTCACCACAATAAAAATCAAGAAAGTTGAAAGTTTGAAACTTACTCTTCATCTTGTGCTGGCTTTTGTTCTTCAGCTGTGAGTGGACAGAAGAGATAAACACCTGATGAGACTGTGGCCAGTTTGACAATGATCACATTACAACATCTCTAGATCTCATCTACCTGAACCTTCACTGTACAGACATTTCTAACTCAGGTATTTCATGGATGCAAACAGATGACTTAACAAGAACAAAATGAAGAACAAAAAAAAAAAAAGAAAAAGTGATGATTTTAATTCTGCAGTGCAGACAGAATCACTGAAACAAATTATCGCATCCCATGAAAACAACAGTTGACTTGTGCCTCGGGCAAATGAGTCGGAAGTTGTTCTGGGCAATTTCAAGTTATGGCCGTGTTCAACTTTTTTCTGACTGAGATACCAACATTTTTTTTTTCCACGAAACAAAAATTCAGCCTTTTCTCACCTGAAAAAAAAAATTTAATATCTGAGTTGAACGTTAAAAACTGCTGTAACTCCTGACTGCTCGGCCAAAACTTCCCACTCATTTGCTCTGGGAGCAGGACATTTAATATTATTTAATGTACAACATATCAGTGATAATTTTTAGATTAAGATCACAAGTTAAAGAAATATTTGATGCTTTCTTGATCAGCTAGGGTTTCAGCGTCACACAACAAGTAGGGCAAAGTTGTCTACCTTCTATGTTTAACCTGGTGGATGTGTGAATGAGATCGTTGTCACTCAGCACAACCACACAGGTATATTTGCCAGAATCTTTCTCTGTGGCCGACTCGATGGTCAGTTTGTGTAATGTTTTGGACTCATCGCTGCTGATCACATATCGGGCTTCTTTGGGAAGCTGTGGGAGAGAGAGAGAGAGAGAGAACAACAATGCTAACATTCATATCCTGTATCACAGCCGTGACAAATATCCATAAGAGGAGAAAACTGTACACAAACAAATGAGAAATATAATAATATCGTACATTGATTAAATTCTTAGAGAATGATCGCTTAGATCTGCAATGCAGACCAAAATGAGGCACACGCATAAATCAACACAAATAAAGCCTGCAACTTTGTTTTGTTTTCTCATCTATACTTAGAGTGTGTAAATTTTGTCAATTTTGCAGAAAGGCATAAAACAAAAGCCTTATTGTACCCACAGAGTCTGTATATTCTCAGAGTTAAAAGTCACCACAGCTAGATCCAGCAGTCTGAGCTGATTTCTCAACTTCTGGTGGTGATTATTGTGGCACTCAAAGGGTTAAGTCAGCAGTCAGAACTGGCAGTTTTTCTTGATGTCTGTGTAAAATGATGCTAATTAGAAAATGTTCCAAGACAGCTGGTATCTCTTATATATATATCACATTGGCTTGAGAAAGGTCATTATCATTCTATATGGCTGTGTCAGGTGTCAACACAATCACGCTGTTCCTAACTCTTTCTTTGACTGCCAGCAACACATACAGAGCACAATCTGATCACTTTACTAAGAGCTCTAGAGACAACTAGGAATTCCAAACAGACATACAGACAGACAGACAGACTGACCTCTCTGCCATCCAGTTCCCACTTGACACCAACCACGTCTCCTGTTGTAACCTGACATAGCAGTTCAACATTTTCACCGTGGCGAGCGTCAGTAGTTTTTGGAAGAGATTGGCTAAAAGATGGTTTTTCTGTTTTTTGAGATTCTTGTCTGCAAAATAAACAGTCAAAAATAATCCAAATATCATAAGAAACATGCACGGCCTGGTAGAAAATGTTCCAAACATAAGGCAAATAAACTATTTTTGAAAACACTTCTTGCATTTCTAACTCCATAGTGCAGATTCAATTCTTTCATCTTGCAATTGATTTTTGTGAAATAATTTACATGTGGTTAAATTCACATAACTAAAAGACCATCAACTTTCAAGAAGGATTTCTGATTTCCATAAGCACTTAAGCTGTGAAAAATTGTTTACATGACAGATTACAAGGCTTGTTTGAAATATAACTGACTATGCTAAGATGCTGTGCCTGTGTTCACAAATCCACCTCTTACCTGGCCAGGGGAGCTTGTGTGGCCTCGGCTGACGATGGTTTCTCTTCCTCCTCTACAACTTGTGTTTGAGAGGGTCTGGGTGCAGAGGAGTCTGTGAGAAAACCAACAACAACAAAGATACGTCACATTCTCTGGTTTTCCACAGATTTTCTACACAAGATGAAACTTTGCACATTGCAATCATTAATATACTGCAAGACACAACAACCAAGCACGAACACATTTCAATTGCTTTTGGTTAGTAAGAGTCTTGGGTGATAAAAAGCAGGAACTGGAGTATGTGTTACCTTTGTCTTATAACTTTATAGAGCAAACTGATGAAATGGTAATTCTAAATGAGCAAATTGATGAAAAAAAAAATGCAGATCACACGTGTCAGACATTTGTTTAGAAATAGATTTGGCTGACTATGAGTCCACAAAAGTTAACTTTGAGTGGTAATGCCCTGGCAGAGAAGAAGTTGCAGCTAAAAAGATTTTTCACCAAAGTCAAGGACATTAATTTTCCTGTTGTGCAACATTTAATTCCTTATTTTCCGAGACTGAAATGATGCAAACAAATAAATAACAAAAAAATAAATAAATAAATAAAATAAAATTGAGTAAAAAATGAAACAGAGATATGTTTTTACTTAGACACTACAATTCATAGTGACCAGTGTCAAAGTGTGTGATCTCTGTACTCACCGTCCACCACTGTCAGCACTGCTCCACAAGACTTGGTGCCTGCTATAGATTTGGCTTTACATGTGTATTCTCCCTGGTCAGATTTCAGGATGGCTTTGATTCTCAACTTGTGTTTGTTGCCCGATGATGTCATTCTCACGCCGTCACTGGCAATCAGCACTCGGCCATCTTTGTACCTGAGGGAGACAATGATAGGTGTTAATTTGACTTTCTTCATTTTAGCTTCAGGGACATAACGTTCTTCCTTTCTGCATAATAACAAACAATTGTATTCCAACATCATCAAAGTGCAAAGTATTATGCCCTCAGAAATAGCAATGCAAATTATTAAAATATTGAAAGTAATGACTGAACAGCAGCCCAAATGACACCCTCCTTACCTCACACCGACTAATAAAAAACTAAAAGTCAAGTAACATCCAATTTAAAAATAATAAGCTGATAATGAGATAGGGGTTGCTTTTGACACTCATCCTTTTGAAGGACATAATTATAACCATGACTCTTTAACTGTA
This sequence comes from Peronia verruculata, assembly GCA_038406235.1. Taxonomy (NCBI): domain Eukaryota; kingdom Metazoa; phylum Mollusca; class Gastropoda; order Systellommatophora; family Onchidiidae; genus Peronia; species Peronia verruculata. The sequence continues at coordinate 1,113,145 of JBCAUA010000010.1, read as the reverse complement.
AAATAATACTAGCAAGGCTAGGCACAAAAATTTAATTAAATTTAATATTTAGCATTCTATGCCAAGACATGCTATGTAGTCTAAAGGTGACAAGTGCAAGGAGATGAAAGGTGTGGACTTACCATTTGATTTCAGGTTCAGGGTTTCCTGAAGAGGTACATTCAAAGACTGCCTCACCTCCAACGGGTCGCTCTAAGTCCTGGGGGGTCGTGGGGAAGCCAGGATGTTCTAATCTGCCATCTACGACTGAGGGTAGAAAGATCAGAAATGTGTAAGATTACCTGGTTTCCCAACTGTTGCCTGTTTGGCATATATTCTTCTTTCAATTGCACTGCAAACACACTGTGCCAAAGTCACATGGCAAATCTTTGACTGAACATTTGTAGGAAATGCAACAACAAAAGTGATTCCCATTTGCCTGTGCCACAGTCGTTGTGCAAGAGAAATCTACATCTGGGAATATCATCCCCATATACATAGAATTTTCTGTGGAAAAATGTGATCATATCTTACAGCTGGAAATGCACTTGATTTATCAGTGTTTGACAGAGTGGCTTTTTCATAGTTTGACAAAGGAGAATTTGTTTCCCTGCTGGATGATTTTTGCCATTTGTGCATACAACAGTCAGGTATGTGGTCGAATTAACCATGTTAACAAGGCCCCACCAAGCACACAGAGCCAAAACTAAGGTCTTTTATTTTTTGCATTTCTATAATGGTGGAATTTCCTTCAAATATGCAATTCTCAGAGTTGTTATGATCTGTTTCAAAGAAGCGCAACAAAATGTCTAAGCACTGTAAATGTCAAAAACTCCTCTTGTTTTGCTTTACTATCTTGCAGCCTCAGACTACCTGGTGTTCTGTCCCTCCCAACATCAAGAGAGCTTGGCTCAAGACCGTCTCTCTGGCCCACTGGGATAAACTCCCCGTGAAAGCCTTCATCTGCCAGCTCTTTCTTGGCTTTTTCCACATCACTGGGAGGGGACTGAGAGGAGGACCAGCGCACAAGCTCAATGCCACGTCGCAGGATACAGTCCAGTCTGACATCTATGCCCTGCATGACGTCAATGGTCTTTGGCAAATGTTTGATAAAGAATGGAGCTGTTGATGGAAGATAAAATAGAGCATTGTCAAAATCAATGGCAAAACAAAATTATCTCTTGTCAAAAAATGAGACAAGAAAACATCATATCCGCACATTTTTTTCAAATGTGACTCCAATGTTTAGATCACAATAAGGCTCCTACATGAACAATGTGCAAAACAAATTACAATCTGATCTGTGTCCAGTGTGTACGTTATAGAGAATTGCACAGCAAGACTATGATGGCTCGTATAACAACCAACCAAGGTTTCTGACCACTGGTATGTCACAATCCTCTCAAGATTACTTTTGTTCATTGTCAGTTGAATGGACTAGGTTGACCTCAATCTTACTCTTACTTCCTACTATGATGTAAAAAAAACTGTTCGTTTTGTCTAATATCAAAGCACTTCAGATTCTGATAGGAACATTATCTAATAGAAAGTCAGTGGACTTGAAGTCATTCCTAAACATGTAGTTTATTGCAATGGAAGATCCCTCTTTTTTTTTTGAACTGGATGTATAAAACTGTAAAAAAAAAAAAAAAAAACAGTCGAAATTCATTAACAGATTTGGAATAAAGATGATGGTTGAGGCTTTGATAAGCATTCTTTTCTGTAAGGCTTTACATCTGCAATGGTTGGATAAAACTATTCTGTAAACTTACTTTAAACTTTTATTTATATTCCTGACTATTAAGCTTAAAGAATTTCATATCATTTCTTGCTCACACAAATATGTTGAGTTAATAGTGCAGTTTGTTTGATTTAGTGACAGTTATTTGTATGTATTAGACTTCAAGAATTGACAATTAATAAAGGTGAATTAGATTATTATTAAGATTTACATTAAGTTCACTGTTAAAAAAAAAAGAAAAAGAGGGGACTATTAGCTATTGGCGACTTGGTAAGTCATTTAATTACTGGGCATTTCCTTTCTTTGTGTGCAAATTTTCTGCTTCGTTGTGTAACATTAAATTTTCTGTCGCCTACGTTCTAGTAGTGCAAGCTAATAAAAAAACTGAGTGTTCCACACTCGACAAGGGGGTGGACTTATCGTGTGGACAGGCTAGAGTGTTAAATGTGCAAGATAAAGACAGTGTAGACAAACATAGACCAATAGGTGAGCACCAGATCGGATGTGTCAAACACAGAAATAAACTGTTTAGTTTTCTTTTTCGTTTCACCACAAAAAGATTAAGAGTTAAGTGCAGTATGGATCTCACACACAAAACTAAAAAGTGAACTGTAAATGACATAAACGGTTTATTTATCCCCAGATGTACTGAGTGAGACAAGAACTGACCACCTGTAAACATATGACTGGCATATAAAGGTGCAGTAGATCTAAAACGTAGGGAGTGAGACAAGCAGCCACTGATCAGACAGAGATGTTAACATTGATGATATCCACTGCTAGGGGAACAGCACTGTTATCCACTGTTGGGGGAACAGCACTGTTATCCACTGTTCTGGGGAACAACTTTTGAAAATCTAAGTTTTTCTAATTTGGCCTTGCTATACTCCATGAAACAAGATGAAATCCTAGTTTTTATATCATGATTGCCACACGGAGGCCATTTGATTAACATTTTCCACATCAATGTTTGTGACTTTTGGGAAAAGAGTAATACTGGCATGAACCAAAAATTTTTTTTTTTTTTTTTGTCTTGGCAAATTTAATTCTCTGTTATCATTCTTACATATCAATATACATTTATTCTGTAAGATCCTCTGGGAACTTCATTATCTTTATTTCATTAATTATATCATTATAAGTAAGTATTTTTTTAATTATATACATTTTGAACAACTGATCCACACGTTGTGCTGAAAAAAAATTACAACAAAATAGGAAAAAAATGAAAGAAAAAGAAAAAACAAACACACAAAAAAATGTGTGGAAATAAAATGCATGCAACTACAAGTGTTTGTCATTAGGTAGGTTATCGGTGCAGAAATCCGCCCGTGACCAGTGCGCCATGAAATAAAACCACGCACACACAACAAAATCTGGTCGTGGACCAAGATATGATGATGATGATACCTTGTGGACGTCGGCGGGCACCTTCCTCTTCTTCCTCTTCTAATTCTTCCTCTGCAAACGGGGGCAACCGCATCAAGGTCAAGGGCATGCAGGGGGTGGGGCAGGGAGAGGGGGAGGTGGAGAAAGATGAACATCGTCAGAAACATTTCATGCAGTCCTTGGACAATGCAAGACATCAGCACAAAAACCCACAGCATTTTCAGATTTGGAGAAAAAAGGAGAGGAGCACATATCAAGAACATTTCTGTACAAATGAACTCTACCACTCTCTCTAACATTACTGTGGCAGCCACTGCTAGATGTTGGACATTTCTCTCTCATTTCTTTATTACGGTAAAACGAATGACAACCACATGAAAGTTGGTTGGCAAAGGGACATTATATTACTCTTGACAGGCCTAATTACTTCCCCTTGCCAGACACAAGGCTGTTGAGAAGGCATTGTGCAGTAAGCGAAAAACAAAAAAAAACCCCAACACTTTACTAATTTTGTTTGAACTGTGAATCACAGAATTATTTAACAAAATCATTATGGTACGAACATTACCATGAATTCTTCTGAATGTTTCTGAGCGAATGTTTCAAGTAAAACAAAGAAAAAAAACACCTTCCTTCTTTACAAAGTTTTTTCAACAGCAGCTGAGTCAAGCAAAAAGGAAACAATAGCAGTAGTCAAAAACAGTCCCTAATCTTTCATCTGTTTGCTAAATTTGTGTTCACTGAGGAAATACCCATATATCATACAGGGCTGCCAAAGTCTATAGCAAAGCACCATAACAGGAAAGATAGACAGAATTTATGAGAGAGAGAGAGAGAGAGAAAGAAGACAATATATGACATAGAAGAGACAAGCAAACTGAACACACAAAAAACAGGCTTCTTTTCTTTTATGTTTTTCCTCTAGGAGCAAAATCCAAGCAGTCATTGCACATCTGCAATCATTCCCACAACCAAAGCAATAGCACTGTCTGGTCTGGTCTGGTCTGGTGCATGAAAACTCTTGTCTCTTATCCTTGAAGACATACAATCTGTGGGAGCTGGTAAAATGACTATTTCTACAGAACTTACTGTGGACTATGTAAGCCCATTGAGGGATACAGACAGAGGGATGTGGTAAAAAGGGAGAGGTGAGATGTTTTCTCAGGGGGGAAATACTCAAAGTTATCAGGGAATCTAGAAATAAATGTTGAGGTAAAGGACACTCCTTGGCATCTGAGATTTTGACATTAGGGGTAGGCATTAAGAGAGGGGGGAGGTAGGGAACTGCTGTTATTGACAAATTCCAGGGCACAAAATGAGGAGCTTCACTCCAAACTGATGAAAGATTTTGTATATCTATGTGTTAAAACCCAATGATTACCTGTGTATCTGAATTATTTTGTCCCCTACCAAATCAAAAGTATGTACAAATGCATCAAAGCAAGCTGGTTCTACAGTGAAGTTTTTGGACCATTCAAGCTACCTCTGGCATCATCATTCAAACTGCACTGCAGCTCAAAGTCATACCAGGCAAATAACAATGCAATCACAGACACAATCGCAACACCTCAAAGCACAAAAAAACAAAAACAAAAAAAACAAAAGTATTTCCCAAGCAGGCTCAAGTCTCTTCCAGCTCAGGCCAACATAACATAAGATAAATGTGGCTCAACCATCTGTTCTCTACAGGCCACATCACCACAGCAACAGCAGCAAGTACTACTGCATACAACTGCTCTGTAACAAAACCATTCTCCTTCCTATCCTATTTTATATCATTTACTCTACAACTTCAACCTATGATATTACAGCCATTTTGTCCCATCTCTGCCAATAGTTCATATTCAACTAAGCAAAAAGCTGGAAATTCCTGGCCTAGTGTTTGTGTTCCTGCTAAACCTAGAAAATTCACTGCACTGATGTTTGTTACCTCTCCACCACGAGATCTGAGAACAATTACATCACCGGTCCCGCGCATTTATTTATGTTTTTCTATGTCAACGGCAGTGAACAGTTTGCAGTGTTTGTACCTCCTTACTAAAATTAGACGGGGGTTTCCACGCATTTGCTTGGTCAGAACAAATCTATTTTTTGTCATAGAAAACTACATGTATAGGATTTAATTATTATTTCAGGTCTGTTTCTTCCCATTTGCACAGGAAATTACAACCTGGACATCATTTCTTGCTACTGTCAGATTTTGAACACAGGTGCAGGAATCTAGGACTGGGTATTTCTTGTAAAAGGCTTCCTGTTCTCACTACCCAAATCACAGGTAATCTGAGATAAAAACTTAGCTGAGCTGGAGACAAAAATGGACAAATTCTGTTTGAAAAGCTGCTGCCAAAATGCAGGTCCACATCTTGTGGAATAAAAACAAGAAAACAGTTGGATCAGCAAGCACACATGCTCTCTCTAGCTTTCAATCTAGGTGGAGTCAATCAATTATCCACATCACAGTCACTAAGAAATAAGAAAGAGATAGAGGTTGAAAACTCAGGAGAGGAGTGGAAGAAAGGAACAAGACTGTGGCAATCATGCTAGAGAAATCTCACCTTGTGTACTCATCTTGGCTGCCTCTCTCATGGCTTCTCGCCTGTAGTCAGGTGGACTTGTCACCTTTGACCTGCGGGACAAAAGACAACATGCAAATGTCAAACAAGTTCCTAATCTGCACTCTTTTCAATCAAGTGTTGAGCAACAACTACTAGCATGGATTTTTAATTGTCTGTGCAGATCATTAAAACAGTCTCTTTTCTGACTGGTAGCATTATGGCAAGGACTTAGCTTGGCTGTCCTCTGCTGTTTCAGGATTGAAGATATTGCTATCTGAACGTTGAACAAACAATTTATCAACATTTACAAACTCAAGCTAGAGTACCACACATCTGACAGCCTGGCTGATGGTACAATCCTGTATTTCCACAATGCTGGTTGATCAGACATGCTGCTGTATTTGAGACACACCCACTCAACAATATGTAACAATTCTGTGTTTCATAAATGATTGTTTTTGTGTAATACAACAGTGTTTAGAAAATGGATAATTTTTGCCATCATAATTCAAAGCAGGTAAGAAAGGTGAAATGAGGGAATGTCTTAGCACCCATCATGCTGCACAACTACCAACTTGGCTTCCTAGTGTAAGTCATGAAGAAAACTCTGAGATCATTCCCTGTACATGGGACTCAGACACCTCCATCTCTCTGTGAGAAACGATGACATGGTAGCAAGGAGACAGTAAGTGAGTGGGTGAGTGACTTACCCTTTAGGCAAGATGTTGACATAGCACGAGGTCTCCATGCTGCCATAGATATTTGTGGCCCTCACAATGTACTCGCCCTTGTCCAGCGCCATCACTTGTGGGATCTCCATGGTATGCAGGGTACCACACAGGATGATGCGGTGTCGCTGGCTGTACATCAGCTCTCGGTCACCTTTGTGCCAGGTCACTACAATGATAACAACAACATCATTGACTTAACATTCTCCAGGTGGCGTCCTTTTAATCCAGACCATTACAGAAAAGAATTCCAGCCATCAGTGACAGGCTCATCGTGTTACAGCAACTTTTTGTGAGTCTGCCTTGTTGTAACTCACAATATTTAAATCTATGTGGCTGTGTAAGTGTGGATTATGTTACACAAATATTCTCTATATCATCAACTAGGCAAGGAAGTTCCTCCTACGGACAAGTCAAGTTTGTCTTATCTTATGTCATATTATCTTATCTAGAACAATGTTCTCCCTGCACTCCCATGGAACATTATAGGATTTCAATGTAATGAAGTGTAGAACACAGCAGAAATATCTAAGATGTAGGTCTCACATTTCCATTATGATATCATAAATACACACATTATACACACTCATTCTTAAACTGCATGTTACATAATTCTGAAAATAACATCAGATCAGTGCTGGTCATACACACGTATACAACGTGTCTTATTTTATGACCGGAAAAGAAACACATCTGCAAACTGTGAAATTCACATATTTCCAACTCTCTGTCAGACTACTGGCTAGACAGGACTAAATGATTGTGGACTTTACCAGGACCAACAAACTCACCCATAGGAGTGGGATATCCTTGCACAGAGCAGTCCAGTTTGAGCCGCTCTCCCACCACAATGTCCAGTGTCTTGGGCAGCATGAGAGCAAAGCTGGGCGGGGCACCCAGAGCTCCACCTCTCTCCAGGGACATCTCGCGGGATGTTGCTCTGGCATAGTCCACAGTGTCTTTGGCTGTCACAGGCGAGGGAGATTTGGCTGTGGGGTGGGAGGGGAAAGCAAATATGCACAATGAGCTTACCGTTCCTGGCATACATTATGCAGTAGCCTTTGCCAATGTTTTTCCTAGTTTCATTCTTTAACATATCAGCTCTCTTTATCAATCTTTATAGTCTGTTGAACTCCTTCAGCACCAAGACAATTTCCCATATCACACAATGATTCAGTATGACTGTGCACATGTAACACTATAAGAGATCACAGCACAATCCCAAGATGTAGATCGTTTTTAATTCTTACAGGACCTATATTTAACTGTAACAGATGTACTTTTTTTTTACCTATTGATAACAAAAGTACTACAGACAAAATGACATATCATTTTTTTTTTTTTTTTGGATATGATCAGATTGCTTCTTTCTGTCCTTAGTCCTAACCACTGACCTTTGACATGCAGATAGGCAGAACATTTGGCCCTGCCACCCCTGGACTGGGCCACACAGTAGTACAGCCCAGCGTCAGCCGGCTTGGCCTTCTTGATGGTCAGGTGGGCGTGGCCCTGGTTGTCCCACTCTGTTTCCACACGTTTAGAGGCTGAGATGTTGATCATGTCACGTTGCCTGCACACACACATCATACACATTGTCAGGTGAAACAGAGGGTTTTTTGTCTTCACGGGCATATTTTTTCATCATAGGCACCTTTTTCATTACAGAGATTTGACAAAATAGTGCTAAATCCATGTTGAAAGGCTATCAAAGCCCAGAACAGTTACATTAGAAATTTTGGATCAGACTAAAACTGCTTTTGAAGAACAGTTCCCTATAAAAATTTGCTCTAATATACTTTTTATCATCATCATTTTATACAATTGATATTTCAATCAGTTGAATGAGAGAAGAGAGAGCAATGAAGGAACAAACTCAATATGTGGGAGGAAAAGGAAACAAAGGCTGACAAAGGACTGCAATACTGACCACTTGAATGTTGGCATGGGTTTGCCCGTAGCCATACAGGTGAATGTGGCATCCTCTCCCTCGTTGACATAGATGTCTTCAATCCTGGTCTGGAACTTGGGCCTCAAAAAGTCCAACTCCATGCTCTCTAGCACTTCATCACCTGCAAGGTCAAGAGGTCAAGGAGTTTGCTCAAGGTCAATGATTTATTCACATTTCTGACCAAAAATCTCCATCATTTTTACAGATTTTTCATTTTCTTTTTTTTTTCTTCTTCTTCTTCTAAATTTCTTTCTCTTCCCAATCTTCTTCTTCTTCTTTTTTTTTTTTTTTTTGAAATAAACATGTCACATTCATAAACTCCCAAATGCAAGGTCAGAAGTTAAAGTGAAAATCTAGATTCAAGTTCCTTTCCTTTGAGATCAGAATCAGTGAAACAAACTGTGAGAGCGTGATTGCTTTCTTGTTTGTTTTTGATAAACCTGAAGTGACCTAGATCTATATGTCTTGAATATAACGTGATTATTTGAATATTTTTTCCCCCTTGGAACTTCTGTATAAAGAGGCTAATCAGAGAAAATGGAGCACTGACTTGCATCAGAATATGTGAGACCAAACTGTGACTGTCAGTGAAAGTCCAGCCATGTGTCAGCTGTTTGATATTTCCCTTACCTTCCACTTGCAGGATACAAGAGCACGAGACCTTGCCCTCACTGTTGGTGGCTTCCACTGAGTATTTGCCAGCCAGGTTCTGCTTGGCGTAGACAATCTCCAGGGACAGGAGACCATAGTTGTTCTGCACAGAGAGAAACAAAAACTCCGTAATACAACTTGCTACTGAAATGTCCCTTCTGTCAGCATATAGTAGCAACGGCATGACATTCATGTAAAACAACTTTCAGACCTAAATGTCATCCGATAAAACATTCATATGTCAACATGGACACACTGATATTTCACCAGTTTTGATTAACACTTTTAGAGGTAGGCCCAACATCCACACCATGTGAACAAAATATAGCCTACTATGACAGATAACTGTTTTCTATCACAAGTAAATACATTTTACCACTAAAGGCAAAATTTTTATGTCCTTATCCTCAGGTACAAGATTCCGTTTACATCTTTGTATCAAACAGCTTGTTAGCAGCACACCAGGGGAAGACAAATGGAACATTTAATGCAGGCATTTAGAGCATGACATCTCCTCCTGCTAAAACAGCAACAGAACTTATAAGGAGTGGAAATAGACAAGACACTGAGAAATTTTTATTTTTCTGTATTTTATCTTAAACAACACCTGCCTGTTTACAGGACCAACCCTGCATTGTCCAGCTAGAAGAATTAAAATACCAATGTGATCAAAAAGTTCATCTTTCTCCGACCTTGACTTTGACCACAGGGTGGATTTTGTTTTTGACTCTGGTGCTTCAATCTCTGCCGTGGACTATCTCATTTGTGTCACAGTACCATCTCCTGATATGTGGAGAAGAAAAGCCAACTTACCCTCATGGTGTACTCTGGACCATCAAAGATCTCTTTGTCATCCTTGAACCAGCGGACACTTGGCTCGGGTATGCCGGTCACTGAGCAGTTGAGCCGCACGGTGGAGCCCTCGGGCACCGATTTGTTCTTCAGTTTGGCTGTGAAGTCTGGCGCCACTTCCACACGGTATTTCTTGGCTGGGACAGAGGGTTCTGGCTTGGCATATCTGTCGACAGGGGAGGCTGCTCTCTCCTCATACACTTCTGAGAAGTTAAAATTGGGGATGAAATTTAAAGAAAAAAAGATATTCCTGACTAAAACATGGTGGATAATTTCAAATGATAAAAGACTTGGTACCCCTTCAGAGGTGTACTGCTTCAAATGATCAAATACATGAACAAACTTATAATGTGCAGTTTTAGTTCAACTTCAAAATCCAAAAACATATAATTTGCTTCAATATTGCGGGTGGGTCTGGCAGCAATGGACACCAAAGTGAGAATGTTTTAGTTGAAATAGTAGGGTATCATATGAATAAACATCACATTTCTTCTTTGAGAATTCAGTGGAGATAAGTCTTCATGGTAAGTAAGTAGACCAGGTTAAACACTGCTGGTTCACTGCACATACTGAAGTTCTGTGTTTGAGAGCTTGGTGGTGGGAGTACTTACTCTGTACGCGGATCCTGGCCTCAGTCTGCACAGATCCAGCGTCGTTCTCAGCCACACACATGTAACTTCCACTGTCATCCACCTCAGCTCCTTCAATCACGAGGGTGATATTGCCATCCTCGTAACTGCGGATCTTGTAGTGAGCATCGTTGTCTATGCGCCTGCGGTCTTTGTACCTGTCACACACAGAGAGAAGTACATAGTACATTGCATGGATTCTCCAGTCATCTGCCTATCCATGTATTTGTTGTCAACCTCACAACCCAACAGTTCTGACATTTTCCTATTTCACATGGCACAAATCATATCCTACATGAATGAAAAGTTCAAATGTGCATTCCCATATAGGTGCATAGTTGGTATTGAATATGAAATGGGATACTCATATATGCTGAAAGTGCCATATTTTTAATCAAACTGTAAGAAAAACTGTGAAAAAAAAAAAAAAGATTAATGTTTAATTTAATCCGCTTTTTTTCTTGTCATACATTCTCAGCAATGAACACTGTGATTCCTTGATTTTAATTCTATACATACTGACATCTTGAGTTTACTATTCAGTCATGTTCTAACCAGGACAGTTGTGCGTTTTTTTTGGTTTTTTTTCCGAGTACCAATCTCTTCTATATGGTGTACTTGTATGTGAGTGAGAGAGTGTGTGAGTGAGTGCATTGTCTGTGTGTGTGTGCTTGTGTGTGCTCACCATCTGATCTTAGGCTTGGGATCCCCAATGACTGCACACTCCATGCGCACCAGGCTGCCCTGGGTGACAGTCATGTACTCCAACTCTTTCATAAACTTGGGCTTGACGTGACCTTCTGGAATGTGGTCTGGAACACAAATCACATAACATCATCACAACTGTAATTCAATACTGACAACAAATCAATGAACTTACATCTATGGCCTAAAACCAGCTGACTACTTTACAGACTGTGTATTGAGATTTTTATGTCTCAAATAAAGATTGAAGGGGTGAAATGGTCCATGTATGTTCAGTGTGGTAGAAGTGAACACTTTACATGTCAAAGGCTGGAGAAACTGTTGTTTTGTGAAGGTCAGAGATAGTAGTGACAAACAAAAAGTGAAATATCTGAAATCATCAGACGAAAAATCTTAAGATATCTGGTGTAATCAAGATGTAGTTTATAGTTGCATGTTTTTTCATCCACCACAGTCCAGTGGTTCAAATATGACACAGACCATTGAGGTTCAATGAAAGATGACCCACAACACGCATTTTAACAGGTGACCAATCTTTGCTGGAAATTGTCAAACTGCATTATGCAATTGGAGATGTTCAATCTTATTCTAGAATTATACTGTCATTATTCTCCTGAGAGCTGGGCCAGCTCATACAGAGATAGCAGTATGAAGAACATAATAAGTAAGGAATAGCTGAAATGTATTTAAAGGTTGTGTATTTCTATTGCACATAAAAAGGAACAAAATGATTTCATCTTTGGGAAGATATGTCTGTTCTGTAAGGGATGTACACTGTTATAGAGACTCACCAATAACTTTGAGGTCACAATCACACCAAGCCTCGCCGTACGCATTGATAGCCTGGCACTTGTACTCCCCGGCGTCCTTGGCCTTCAGGTCCAGGATGGTCATGCGGTACACACCCTTGTCGTGGTGGAATGACACACGTGTTGACCTGGTCAGTTTCTGGTCACCATGGTACCAGACAACCTCAGGCTCAGGGCGACAGGTCACTGAACAGAGAACAACGAGACAATGGTTGACAGCCAGTGGGTAAATAGGTCACACATCATCCAGAAAGCTTCTTACTGGTTGTTCTGTCATTTTTGTCTAGTTCAAATCAACTCCAGACAATCAAAATGGTGACCTCTGGCCATGATTGTAGAGACAGCCAAGTAAAAACCTACATTTCTGACTGTCATGGGACACAATATTACCATAACTCAGGAGTCATGACATTTAGAACTCACAAAGAGAAACTGTCACAAGGCCTACCATAAACATGTCTCATTAATCTGACAATTTATTCATAGATTGTATAATATGATTCATCATTTGTTTTTAAAGATATGACTCAGATATGGAGATCTGAAATGTGTTGTACCTGACACAATAATATTTGTGATAATTTATTTGGTTGGGAAAGATGAGCGACTGAACTGACAAATATTCATCATTGACCCACCTGTCTTGAAAATCTCCTGTAGTTATAGCAAACAACACTACAAGATATAGGAGAGAGAGAGAGAGAGAGAGAGATGAGACCATCTGCCTGGGTGTCTATGTGCCTACCTGTGACAGTGAAGCTGACTTCATCGCCCACAGCCTTGGACTGATCCACCAGGGGCAGGGTGAACTCTGGCGGGATGTTGGTGTCGGCCAGGGTGGTGTCGTACTCATGGGCAGGACGTCTGTGCACGGAGAGAGAAAGAGAGATCACAATATTTGACATCTGGTCTTTGTCCATGGGGCATGAAATCTATGACATACTGTGACATGATAATGTGATCTGTCAGTGTTGAGTGAATGCTTGGCTGTTAATGTGTTCACTGTACTTCATGTCATTGCTATGAGAAGATAATTATGCCTCTGCAGACAACACAGTACTATCTTGCTGTATCCATATCTACCAGAAACCCACAACCAAGGAAAAAAAAAATTCCATTCAAATAAAGAGCAATAACTGAATATTGCCCAAAGTTCTAGAAACTTCGCAAGTATTTCAATCCCTGCCAATATCATTGTGGTAGGATTACTCCTGACCTATGTTTTTGATGTGAAGAAAGGTTTGCTTTCCTAAGTCAGTATTTGGTTGTCAATGATTGACCTTGTACTGGTATCCCTGGTGAAATGATAAAATGACAATATTATCCCTATATGCCCAAACTGAAGTATTTATCTTGTCTGACTCTGGCTATCTAATACAACTCAAGATGTCAAATCCAGAGGAACAGATAGATCTTTCTCCTGGATCAAGATGTCGAGTAACTGTTTCAGTTTCATGTTCATCTCAAGGTTACTAAGCTGAGCACTGAGTAGCTGAAGCTGTCCAATTGTTATCTATATTTCCACACAGTGATGATGTCTTGTCTTCTAGCTGAGTACTTACTTCAGCCTGAGTGTGGCCTCCTCATCCTCCAGTCTCTTCCTCCTGTGTCTGACCTCTGGTACAGGGAATGGACAAAAGACACACAGGTTATGTCATGACTGAGATATCGGGGAGCACTGACATTACTGACAATGATTTTTTTTAACCTTTTGCCACAAAGTTCACTATCAGATACAATCCTTTGGTACAGCTCTAACTATTCATGTCATTATAGATATTTTATATGAACGCCATAATAAGTGCAACTTAGAAACGTACCTTTTTAAAACCTGGACTGATAGGGCAACTTAGAGGAAAGTCATTCTTGGTATTAATCAGTTACGCACAAAGCTGTTTAGCTCTTCTCTAATGACTTCTCAGGATTCTACCTGACCAACAGTTCTACTGGTCTCCAACCTTGTATCATTTCTTTTTTTTTTTTACCCACAGTTGCCCACACTATCATATTCTAGAAAGAACAAAGTTAACACAAAGTTAACTCTTGGATCAGCAGTATTTGGTAAAGGGAGAACATGGTATTAACATATAACAGTGGAAATGTGGATCATAAAACTTGTGTAGCCAAGTGTAGAGATATCAACATCACAAATACCATTTCACTGCCAAAGTTCAATATTATCCCAAAATTTATCCTTGATAAGAGACATTTGATTTTCAACAAGTATACCTATAAATATATTAACTATTGTTTTCTTTGGAAACAATTTTTTTTTAATACTTTTTTTTTTCAAGACTTCATTGATATGCTATCAAGATCAATTTCTGCAAGTTGTCAGTCACACCCCCAAGCCCCGCCTACCTTCCACGCTGACTTCCGCACTGGTCTCGGCCTGGCCCAGTTCATTGACGGCCTGACAGGTGTAAGTCCCGGCGTCCACAGTGCTAAGCTCGGTGATCTGAAGGGTGGCCTCCCCTTCCTTGAAGGTGGTGTGGTGGGTGTCATCTTCTGGCACTTTCTCTCCATTCTTCAACCTGGTGTGACACAGGAAAGATATTATTTTTGTTAACCCTATCTATGCTAGATCTCTTATACATTCAGTTGTCAATCTCTTAATGCACATTGGGGATCTGTGATTATTATTGAGGTCACTCATAGTTCTGTTTCCGTGAGAGCTTTGAGAAGCCGCTTAAAGAAAAATGCAATAACGAAACCTTATTGGAAATGTATCTCTCAGAGTTAATGGCGGTGTAGTTTGGGCAGCTTAACTGTGAAGATATCGAGTGCATGACAGATTCGAAATCAAGGTGGTGATTTTGAAAAAAGACTATGATAACATGACAGATAACGATGCGGTTGACGATGATAGAGAGAGAGAAAGGTTGAGTTGTGTCGAAAGGCTGTTTTTGCACAACTCACAAATCAAAACAAGCCAAAGATCATGTGACTGGACTGGTTTGTGTTGTTCTGCTCAATGTTATTGCTTTTGTTTCTCTCTTCTTTTATTTGTTATTGTTGTTTCTGTGATTTCAAACCAGTTGGATGTTGTTTTTTCGTTGTTTTTTGGTGTTTTTTTTTCCCCTTATCTCTCAGTTAGTTCTGCTTATCTTGCCATCTGTGCACCCCACCCATCTTCTTCTACATACACCTGTCTGATATTAACTTGAAATATTTTCATAATACTTGCACAGTTTATAAATATTTACATTCAAGATGCCGGGTGTCTCTTCTCTAGTGCTTGCAGTAACAAAAAAGAAGAAGAAGAAAAAGAAGAAAGCCATCTCACATTTCAAAATGCTCTGATCAGAAACGAGCAAAAAAATGTAGAAACCTTAAAATGTGAGATGTATTCCAAAATGTAAATGGTGATTGTTGTTGTTTGTTGTTGTTGTTTGTTGTTGTTTAAATCTCCATGTCAGATATCGCTAAGGAAAGCGCAGACAATTCCACACACACACACACATACACATACACACACACATACACAAGAAAAGCCAAGATAAAAATGCACTTGATAAGAGAGAGTGAAACCAAACAATGAAGAAGCTGGCATGTTTATGGCCGGGAGTTGGGGGGATGCCAAGATAAATAATGAAGAAAACAGACAAGAATTTGTCTCTCGGTTTGCCATTAACCTGATTTGTGGAAAGATGAAGCATGGATGGGAGCCATATCCCAGAAATGTCTGTTCTGAAGACAACAGTAACAAGTTTCGGCTTTGAGCCAGCCTTGCCAATCAGATTGTTGTTCTAAAACTGTCTTTCTATTGAATACATAAGAAGTAGCCAGTTTGTTTGCTACAAAAAATGAAGACAAAGTGAAATGGGTGCATACACTTAGAAAGGTTGAAATCTAGAGGCGGGATAACAAGGCGCAATTCTCACCCTGTATTCCCTATCAGACATCGTGTTCTAAGGAAGTCTCCCTGTTGCACCTCTATAGACTAGCCTGTTTGTTTGTTGTTGTTTTTTCCAGATCTCAAGACAGATTAGCATGGGTAATTCCAAACCTAAGAGATCTGCTGACTCTGAATGAAGGGCACGTGTCTGGATAGAGGCGAGAGTGTTGGCGAGGTTATCACTTCTCTCTGAGACTCAAAGCTTTAGAAGTGAGTATTGTTTCCTATGTTGATTCTTCCAGCTAATCCATTTTCAGTCTTAGATGCGCAATACGAAGGCGAGATTGCAAAAATGGAAATTCCAACCAGAAAGTTGCTCTCTCTCTCTCTCTCTCCCCCCCCCCTCTCTCCCTCTCTCTTAATACAAAGAACAAAGCAAATCAAAAACAAAAACAACAAACAGACAAACGAGAAACGCAGGCATCAGCCCAAGAACAGAGAGGATGTTTGTAAATTGTACCTAAACCGTCAAGTTTCAAGACTGGACGCACAATAAGGAGATCTATAATTTACAGACTAGTGTAGTGCAAAGTGCAGCACAAGAAGACGCGCATTGGTCTAAAAGTGGAAAAGACGCGGGGAGTAAATAGAGTTCGGATAAACAGACATTGATAAAGAATTGATGGAGGTGCCTGAGCGGTGGGCAAAAGTTCTAGATGTGGTCGCTGTGTGTCCTGTTATAGTTCAGGTAAATATCGGCTTTGCTGTCCACAGTCTGTGCCAACCACTGACTCGACCAGACATCTCAACACCTTTTCAGTGTGGATGAAATATCATCTTCTCCTTAGTAATATGTGCGGTTTGGCACACCTTCAAATAATTACATGGGTAAAACAACAGGAGAAAAAAAAAAAAAGGTATGTAGCTGTGTGAGGGGGCGTGTGGGGTTTCCCATTATAACTGTTCAAAAGGTATTGCGAAAGAGCCAGATTCCTTCTAAAGTACAAGCTTAGTCACCAGATAATTATTGTATAAGCAATGCTGTTTTTTTAACAACAAAATTTGGATACTGAAGAAACGTGTGCTGTTAAAAAAAAAAAAACGAGACAGGAGATTGGCCATGTAAAACAAAAATAAACAAGAAAGGCAAAAGGAAGGCTAGAAAAAAAATCATCAAGCAAATACCGGGCGTTTACATGATAAAACCACCTGCGCAAAAATAATGTGCTCATTTCGCATTCAATTCCGCCTCAAAAACTAATCACCAAAAACAAAAACGAAAAAAACTTCATGACATTCCAAACTCCACCAGCTGTCAAAGATAGCAGTTACAGGTAAGAAGAGGGTGAATGCATTCATCACTTGGGATCAACTGATTCGTTTGGAAAACAACACTGACAAAATTGTTGAAATTTTACAATTGTCAAAATATCATAGTCTTACTTGGCCGAATTCGGTTCAACCGATATCTACAAGATATAAGACAATCTATTCCCTTACTGCTTTTCCCCCTGACGAACTCAATCCTTCCCAGACGTACACCAATGTATGGCCCGTCACAAATTAGTTCTAGGTAAAGAAAAGAAAAGAAATGCTACATCTTTTAGAGAAACATCTCTTCTGGCCCCAATGTTTTCCATCAAAGATTAGCAATTTCGACATATCACCACACGTCTCACTAACAACTTCTGAAAAGAAAGGGTTAAAAAGTTCCCAGCTTACGTACTCTAATTCGGGAGGCAAAATGATATCAGGCACCACAACTTCTTCCTGTATGAGCGGCAGCGGTTCCTCGTCGTCCTCGCGGTCACTGCACGAGTCCATGACACCAGAGTCAATGGTCAGAGTAGACTCGTAATCACTGGCCACTGACTCTTCTCTGGTGGAGCCTGGCAGGGTGACCGTCTCGCTGTAGGAATGGTCGCTTCTCAGCCGCTCCAGATCTGCGACAGGCATATTGATATCGTGGCTGGTCTTTCTCGGGCAATGCAACCTCTGCCCGTCCTCCAGGTCTGAAGAGATTTCTTGGTTGATCCTGGCCAGTTTCTCGGCCAGCAGATCCTCCGAGATGCTCTGATCCTGTACCGTCAAAGACAAAGCTCTCCGTTTGCTGAGTAACGTCATCTCGGCTTCCTCCAGCTCCTCTTCCTCTTCCTCCGGAGGATGGAATGGACAGTCTTTCTTGTTGGGGCATTTGTGGTTGGGAAGGAGAAGATACAACTTCTTGAGGCCTATGGCTTTCATCTCTGGTGTGATCTCCACCTTCTCGGTCGGTGTCTGCTCCTTTTTAATACTTGATGACGATGACAGCCAGGACAATTTGGAGGCTTTCGGTGTCTCCATGGTGGCGATGGACGCCGATCTGGCTGTCTTCATCAGGAGCTTCGTTGATAATGTTGATGTTTTGGATGACGAGGGTGCTGAAGAACGAGGTGTGGACGACATGATGGCACTAGGTTGGTCTGAGCTATCACAGATCAAATATGGTTTGATGGAATTTATTTAAACTTCCGATATTTATTTTTAAAATCAACTGTACAAAGCAACAAAGTCAAGCATCACATCTTATTGCACTAATTTCCGTCTGTGAAGACAATGTCTTAAATACCTCACCAAACCCATTAATGTACTCAAAAAGAACACATTCAGCGCAAACACATGTCAAGACGATTCTGCTGCAACGTGAAGACTAATCTTTGAAGTAAGTAAATATGTCAAGAATTAGTTACCAGCTTTCTGGCGCGAAAGTAAAATTGTTTAAGTATTTCAGCTTGCAATAATTAAGTCGCTACCTGGAAGAAATAGCACGGTTGAAGGGGAGAGGGAAAATGAGGGAAAGTGTCGAATATCTGGGATTCCAACAGCAAGATGCTAATCAGTGGTGTGGGCAGGGAAAGAGTGGCCACCTGTTGATAGCTGCCCTCACTACAGTTCTCCAGGAATGTGAAGACTTGCTAGTCACCTGGCGATCTTGCTTACTCTCTCCATTCAAAATAAAAAACACATCAATTATGTCCGATTCTTCCTCTAGAACTTGATGATCGCAGCCTGGAAGTAAACAAAAGTTTTCCTCTCGCCTACTCACGGACAGTTCCCAGAATGTGAAGATCTGACAGAAGTTATGGGGCCGATAAGAAGCGAAAATTCCGGCCCCAACGCTGGCCTGGATATGTAACACAGGTGTGTGAAACGTCTCCTCAAGCCAAGGGCCCTGACAACACCTCTGTCTGTCGACTAAAAAACAACGGTTGCGAAGCAACCACAGCTTTAATATTCAGTTTCTCCACGAAAGCTGACGGCCGCGCAAACTTTAATTAACTTCAAAATGCAGTGGCGCACCCACGAACGAAATCTCAACGTCCCAAAATGTAGGAATGGAAACTCGAAACTGCAGGCAAGTCTGATAAACAATTTAAAGCTGGTACACACTACACTATGTCCGTCCCTGGTCAGTGCGTTTGTAGCTCAAGCTTCTTCCCTCCAACACAGAAAGTCTCACAGAGTTCCAGCCACGGGTTGGTATGCAATCTCTGGTCTATGATTGTTTCACTCAACGCGTCCTGTAGAAACCACTGCAAGCTCTGCAGGTCTGTTTACTGTCACCACTTTCTAGCTGAGATCCAGGCCTATCTTGTTGATGATCCAACAACGAAGAAAGTAGCCTAGAGGACCGTGAGGCTGGTTGGTCTCTCAGCTCTCAGCATCTCCTCCCAGACCACCAGCCTCAATTTGCTCACTCTCATCCGCGAAAATCCCGCCAGATTAACTCTCACACTTGAGGTAAACAACAACTAGGCATACAGAAATCTTTCTCCTTCACCAATGCCCTTGCCTCGCCGCTCCGCCAATCCTCGAACCTTCCACTCGGAACCTGGGCCAAAAACTGATTCTATCTTTTGCCGCTGCGACTCCTGGGCTAAAAATTCCTGATCGGTGATCGTTCCTAAGCTACGGGGTTACCTCCCTTCCCCCCGCCTCCTGCACGCGCCACTTGCGTTGTTAATCCAACAAGAGTTGATTTCTCAAATCTGCGATCTGGCCCGCCGCTCCAGATTTGTGGTAAGCAGCCGCCGCCCACTCTAGCTACCCTCTCCCACCCTTCTCTCCCCACCACCTCTGCCCTGGTCCCTGTCTCTCCATCTATTTCTCCTCAACATTTTCAAACAGTGGCTGCAGGTAACGCTGCACCGGAGAGAGGATTTATTACAACAAAACTTGACATTTTCTTTCACTTCTTCCTTATCTTTTTTGACGTAGAGCAGAGATGGGAGGGGAGGAGGTAAATGTAAGAGCAGGACCAGCAGCTGAGTATGTGTGCATCGTGCGGTGAACTCGCCATTCCTTGCACAAAATGTCAAAGTTGGTGCCAGAGAAAATGATTTACGTGTGGGATGTTCATCATTTTAGGGTGTACATTGATAAGATAACGCTGCAAAATAACATCAGCTCTCAGGAGAATCGAATCAAAGATCTACGTGTTTCAAATTCAATTCTCCATCTCACAAATGATTGAATTAAGTATTTCTGCTCAAAATAGAACAATGTATAAAGCCAATAGACAAAACTGCGAACAACATGTTAAACTGATGAGAGAAAAATGTGCTCTCAGTAATAAAATATATATTCTATCTCCAAAATAAAACGGCTACATCTAAGCTGTTTCAGCTGTTACCAATTCCCATCTCAAAGATATAATGCTATAAGGTAAACTTACTCATACAGCTTAAAGTAGCAGACAAAAATTGTCTTTGCAGGTCTGAATCTCGTCAGTTGAGGAAGTAGACGGGAAAACAAGTGCAGGGGAAAAAAAAAGTTTTCTATACAAAAGCAGAGGCGGGGAGGCAGGGGAGAGTAGTGAGTAATACAAAAGTAAAAATAGTTACATAACGCAGGTGGGGATGAAGGTAGGCACGGGGGGAAAGGAGAGAGGCCGGGATGATGGGGTGGGGGGGGGGAGGGCTATGAAAGGGTGGTCCAGCCTACGCATTTCTTATCACCAGGCCCCAGTTTTTGCTTCCACCTGTCTGTCAAGGTACGGCAAGGAAAAGATGAAAGAAACAGAGATAGATAGATAGATAGATAGATAGATAGATAGATAGATAGATAGATAGATAGACAGATAGATAGATAGATAGATA
>JBCAUA010000010.1:1029851-1092083 GCA_038406235.1 Peronia verruculata | reverse complement strand
CTTTCATCTAATTTCCCCCCCCCCCCCATTCCTCCACCTCCCTCGAACTTCATTCCTTCCGTCCAATACCTTCCAATAAAAAACTGAGGGAGAGATAAAAAAAAAAAAGGTAAATAATTTCTCCCACACAATTCACCTACATTTTGTTCAAGCTAAGCCTCATGCCCTCCCCCTCCCCCAGCTGCTCGAACAGGTAAACAGGCCAGAGAGTGGGTCTGGCCAGGTAACACCAGGTAAGTTTGAGATGGCAGCCCACAGAGTCTTGTACTGGCAACCGGCCAGAAAACTCAAGTAAACTCATGCGCTCCCTCTCTCTCTCTCTTCCTCTTCCCTTTCTCTCCATCTCTCTTTTGCCCTCCCACACAGCCTGATGTCTTCCTAACAAAATGGCCGAGGTGAAAATACACACTGGCATCAGTCAGATTGTAATTAACCCGGCAGGCTGTAGGTCGTCAGAGGCTGTTGTAGCCACGTCACCTTGCACCACACCCAGTTCTCACAAATGTTTAAGCCCCCCCCCCCCGCCCCCGGCGCACAAAGGATTAACGTCTAAACACCGTTTCCTACTCAGGAGCGGTCTCAAAGTCAATGATATTATCACTGCATACTGTGCAAATTCACAACGCCTGAAGAATGGGTCCAGTTCTGTGATGGGCAAAGTCGCAATCGATATAAAAAATACAGGAAAAATAATTTTGCAGAATAACACCGAGGAAAGATTCCAAAACTTCAGTTAAGCATCGGAATTTTAGACAGTAACATAAGAAAGAGAAATGAGCCAAACAATGGGAGAGCCCCTGGAACTATCGATGGACGATCCCTGGGCCCTCAAATGAGAAGATCGTTCAATACCACCTTACAAACCCCAGAACATATGGCTCCCGGTTTGTTATACATCTGTCTCCTTCCAGTTCTGTAAGATATTAGTACTGTTATTTTTGCAATTAAGGTTAAACTATGCTGTTTACCCCGTCTTAGGCCACTTCTACCATATCCAGCTTAAAGAAATGTTTTCTATAGCCTAGAAAACATTCGTGAAGATTGTTAGTCAAACGCAGTGCTGGATGCTAGGACGGAATTAATGTTCATTTGGTCAAACTATTTTTAAAACTTACTGACATGGAGATAGTTCCAACACGACCAAACGGCCTTGCCATTCACTGGCTAAGAAAGCAGGTACATTGTGTTTGTGCTCAACATTAGGGTCGAATGCGCTAAGAAAACACCAGTCAGCGGGAGCTAGGAACTCTGGTTATTGTTTCATTGTCTTACTGTACCCAGTACTGGCAAACGTCCGTGCCCTTTGTTTATGGTGTCAGCCCACAGTTTCTTGTGATAGGAGATCGCTTTGTGTCTCAGTCTCAGCCACTTCACACGGGCAAACACCGAACAGGCGAGCGTATATTTTGTTCACCGTAAGATCAGAGATTCTTCTGTAACTTCTCGCTATACATTGAGTTCCACCATCTCAACTATCGTTCTTTTGTTCGGGAGATACTGTGTTTTGAGACAGAATAATGCATAGCCTATTTCACGAATGACAGACAAATAGCAGACTCACTTCCAGAGGCAACTATTTATTAAAGAGTAATTGTCATTACAATAAGGCCGAGTGCCGGTGTCTGCAAGGCATTTTATTTTTAGTCTCATTAAGGGCTGTCACGAATGGTGTGTGGAAATTGTGTCAAAAAGGCCATTATCATTATGATCATTGGTGTTTTGTTAACGACATTTGACAGGTCTGATAGCTTGGCTGATGTACTGGGGTAAAGCAGAGCTGATGTTTGATCTGGTAACCCACTTGACAGTAGAGGCAGAGCAAGCAGTGTGAATATGGCACAGCCTGGTGCCATCATGGCCAATAACTGAAAGACGGAGCGGGGAGAAAGAACGGAAGAGAAGCACGTTGGAAAGTAACTAAGGATGACGCCGAGCTAGTGAGCGAGGCAGACAGAAGGAAAGAGAGAGAAACCAAGAAAATATATAGAAATGCTGAGAGACAAGAGAATGGGAGCAGGATGTAGGAGATGGAGAGAGAAAAGGTGTGGGAGAGAAAAAAAAAAAAGGGAATGGAAGACGAGCGTTTGAGAGAGGTGAAGCCATAAAATTCAAACAATGACATGACAGTCAATTCTGTCACACCTTCCATTCTCTAATCCTAATTGTTCACATCCCATGTTTGACATCAAAGCGCCACATGAGGTGAGGACTTACCTGTAGCGGATGGTCATGGTGTCGGGCAACTGATGCAGTGACAGACTACAGTATCCAAAAGTGGTGAAGAAATTGTGTAAAGGCTACAGATGTCACAATCTGACAGTTAGAGATTTGGTCAATGATGGAGACACACACTACTGACACATGGTTTGAAGCTCAGTCAAAGTGAAAACATACTATCCGTGCTCTCTGTGGCAATCACCGATATCTTTCCTGACACTTCACAACTCTACAATGAAAGGAGCACACAATGACATCGAAACTCTATGATTCTATCTTACCCACACATCACAGGGCGAATGCTCACAACTGCAAAGGTACGGTAACCTTATCTTTCAGTGAAAGCTGCACCAAAATCTCACTAGCCAAAGAAAGAGTAGACCACGTTACAAGTCCGAACTCTACACCCAATAAACTGCTAGCCAGCAAAACCGTAGATTTCCGTGGATGTTTGCTGCTTGAATTCAACTATTAGCTGGCTCACACCCACAAGTTTTGGTTTCTCTCTCCTTCTCATGAAATCAAAGCATCTGACCATTTTGGTATGTACAGGTGTCAGCACATCTGGCCATGACTTCAGTACTTCAGATAATTCTATCATTGGTCCACGATCTAAAGTCCACGATCTATTAGAGAGTGTCGTGGTATGAGGGTTTCTATGATGTTTAGGAAAGGACAGTTTATGCTATAGGCTGATCTATCTATGAGTAGCGTGTGTACTGCTCGGAAAGAGTTATATGCACAATGCTATAGCAGAATTTTGATAATCTCAGCCTTTTGACACTTCAGGAATTCTAGCGTTCAGATCTCAGGAAATGTTAAAACAAAAAGAAAAATAGTGAGACGTGAATGATAAAATCAGGCGCTGCTTGGTTTTTGAGCATATGGAGTTTGCGGTGTGGCTGTGACGCTACTTCATTTTTCTTAACTCAGTGAAAAACTTTCTTAGGAAGAAGTAAAGATATTGGCAATTAAAGAGCCTGACAAAGGCCAGTATGACTTTTGCTAATCCTTATGAATCTTCATTTACGTCATGTCACTAAATAATAAAATTTAATCTTTTGCTCGATATATTTCAGCCAATTTAACTCCGAGATGCATTTTTTAAATGGACAGAGAAAGGTTTTGTGCAAAAATAAAATCTGCATTGAAAATTCACTCATTGTTAAAAAAAAAAAAAAATGTGATTTCTCAGTGGCCTCAGTTTGACCAGCGCCTGATTTCCTCCTGTCGTGTCTCATGTAAAGACAGCAGCTTTTCAGTTCGTTCACCCTGATCTTTTTGCCCGGTTTTTGAAATGGTGACGTTGAGCACATAAACAAGGCAACTAGAACAAAACTAGCAGAATGCTTTCGACAATTTTAGCGAGATGCCAAAGGTAAGCATGACTGTTGGACTGGTGTGGTGACTTGTGGGCCTCAGGTGAGAGGCCGGGTGAAGGTCACTCTACTAAGTCAGTGACAGAGGAGGAGATGGCATGGCTGATAATCTGGCACGGGGTTGAACTTCTTCTGGCATGTGGCCGGACCTGCACGGATCCCAACACATTCGGATAACTTAGCCAGCAAATTGGACATGACGGCGCCGCGCCTTGGCCACAATGGTACAGATCAGAAGGACTTAAAGCAAAAAAAGATAGATAGATAGATAGAAAAGATAAGAATAATAGCACACACACACACATACACACTCAGACACAAAAACACACACGCACAATTGTCTTTCTCCAAGCAACTGTTGGGAGAGGAGCCTACTCGCAGACTGGCGGTTGGACCAAATATTCTTGGCACAAAACTGTGCATTAACTGCTTGCCATTTTTCTTCACGTCCTGGGCCATATACTGTTGGCACCGAACCATATGGGATGTCGGGACTGATTACGTCGCCTGGGTGACCTCGCGTGCCTGCACTGACCGGAAGTTGCTAACACAGCTGCCATGAATATGCAGCACATCACTGTTAGGCCCATGGGGAACAAGAATATCATAAATAATAATAATAATAATAATAAATTATGACTAAAAAATAAATAAATAAACGACTGAATTAAATGAATGAATGAATGAATGCGTAAATAAACAAATAAAAAGAGCTGCCTTTACGACAAAGAACTGCTTTGAGAAATAGGGAATGACAGAAGAAGAGCTTTACGTTTAAAGGCAGGAACATGTCGTAAAATCTGATCGCCATTTGGGAGTCTGGAATGTGAGTAAGAGGCATCGGCTGCACACTAATCTCGCATTACGCTGAGGCGGGAGAAGCCACCCGGGGTGTCCAGGGGAATGGGTGCAGGTGTTTCCAGCGTTGCCAACAGCCCAGTTGATGAAGTTTCCTGGTGCAGAGGTAAGAGTGTACTAATAATCAGCCTCTAACCAGCACAGGCAGCCCAACCTGCGGCCGGATTGTGATATACTGGCAGGGATTGTTTGTTTGTTTGTTTGTTTGTGTTGGGGTTTGACGGTACATCAGCATAATCATAGCTATATTGTGTCAAACACGGAAAGATACGTTTACACGTCAAGATGCAGAGAGGAAAGAGAGCGGGACAGAAGACTGGAGCAAACGGAGAGACAGACAGATGTCACCCTTAGAACGTTAAGATGGTATTCCATGGGAGACATCCCACCAATGATGGGCCTTCACCGCCTGCAGGTAGGAGCAAAGAACCTACTTGAGGAGGCAGGGGACTGTGCCTGCAGGACAAACTGAGTGGTCAGAGAGAACAACTGACGCCCACACCCACGTCACAGAGACTATAAGGGCAGAGCTCAGTGACAGGCACAAAGACAAACTTCTGTACACGCTGGTCGATGCTTCCAGGCAAAATGTCATGACATTGAACATCAATCGTCTTATTATTAAACTACCCTTGTCCTCAATGGAAACAATTACTTTTGACAGAAAATAACTTGGTACCGCAGTTAAAGTCATGAGTAACGGGTCTAGCCTCAAAATAAGGCCAACAAGGTCAGGGACACGTAGGGTAACATATATAACCCTCCCTCAAAGAGGACCAGACTACCACCTGCCTGCAGCTACGATCGGAAACAATGGGCAGTCACCTCACCAGTGCCAAGCAGAACAATAAATATAAAAGAGTGTCAATCTGAGTAATTAAACTTTATATGCCAGGCACATACAAAATACTCTTACATTTTACTTTTGTGTAATTAAAGTTCCCTTGAGAATAAACACAAAAATATAATGAAATGAAATATACAAAATAAAAACTCATAAACGAGAAAGGAGGATGAAAAGATTGTTATTTTTCTAATCTTGTATAAAACTTAGCTTCGCCCTGTTTAATTTCTTAAAGAATACACGAGTCTTCAGTGACACACTTTCAGTCAACAATCGAGCTTGCAGCACTTCAGAAAACCCAGTTAGATGAGGAAAAAAAAAAAAAAAAGCTATGAACTGTGAATGAAACACACCTAGCCAGTGTCTCGCTATATCACATTTCTAAAGCCAGGGAGACAAAAAGCCACCACGGACACAGAACAGCATCATCACAAGTTTTCTTCCATCCCAAGAGAAGACAACTGCTCCTTTCACTAGAGCTGCATGACATTTGACATATCCATAACTTTGAAATAAGCAGTGTCAATTAATTCAGGTGGATTACAAATGATTGAAAAATAAACCCTGTGTTAAAGAGAAAGAAACAACATTTTTCAATTCCATGAATAAATAGCACCAATTGATTAGGGTGATTGTTGAAAAATAAACCCTGATATAAAGAGAAACACAGCAGCACTTTTCAATGAAATCTAAAAGTCGATAACTATTCCTTCCAAAGAATCTGCCACTTCCTACAATAAGCTGAGTCCGGCTAATGTATAGCTCGCTTAATCGGCAATTATCACCTTTACTGACCGCTGCCTCCTGAGACACGTTATGACAAGAACAACATCTCCAAGCAATGCGGCAGGTTCAATCCTCCACTAAGCGGTTGGTACCGTAAGGTAAGAGCCAAGGTACACAGCCAAGGTACCACCGCTACAGAGCAGGCAGCCCAGCCCTAATCACCTGACTCCAGTTACGTACCCAAGTCCGATAACCTCAAAGGTTGGAGGGATTGAAGAGAGAGAGAAGTGAGTTTTCCTTACGTTCCCACGATAGAACTGTGCCCCTTGCATGCACAGACAAGGGGTGGGTGGATGTTGAGCATAGGGGAGAGGGGCGGGGAGGTAGGGGGGATGGGAGGTGCCATCTGTGTTCAGTGGTGTGTCCTGTGTATCAGGAGATTGGAACCATACGGTCGCCCTTAGGGCTGTTTCTGGTTGCCATGGAGACGATGTTAGCAGCACCACGTCACAGGGGTATCCCCTGCGGAGGAGACCTGTGCCCAAGAATCTGTGTGTATGTGGGATCTTCTGCGGCGCGAGGCAAAGTGCACGCAAGTCTGGGCAGTCGGTCTACATCAACAAATTCACACAGGAGTCATTTTTCACTCTGAGTTTACAATGGCACGTGATCTGTTTGGACATAAAGCCCCCCCCCCCCTAAATCCCTAACCACCAGACACGGATTTCCTTGTTCCCTCAATGCCACCCTGGGCTCGATGTTGTGCACTGCTGCAGGTGTTGAGATCAAGATGTACCCCGACCTATTTCATTCACTCCCCGACTGCTGACGGTTCAGGTTTTTTGTAACTGCCAACACCTTGTGCTGTAAACACTTATCACACCTCTCGACAACCTCAGCCATTGTTTTGTGTATTACCACTAGTTGCATAACAGCATTTGAACGAACGTAATATGACTTAATCCTATATAGTTATCGCCTATGTTAACTGATTATTATATTAGTAGTATGCTTCACCCATCAACGTCTTTACCCTTCTCCTGTCTACTTCAGCCACCCTTCACAGACAAGTAATTCAAATTATGACGGCCCATTAATTCAAATTATGACGGCCAATTAATTCAAATTATGACGGCCCATTAATTCAAATTATGACGGCCAATTAATTCAAATTATGACGGCCCATAGCTGGATATATTTCTAGTGACATCATATAGGATGAACAAATTCATTTCAAATCAACGAGCGCCTTTCAGATTTCACGACTTGAGATACTGGTAGTTTTCTATCATACCGCTATGAGCACTACTTTTTTCATGTCCATACTTTTTCTTATAATGCATACAAGATCTACAAATAATGTTGGGCTCGTAAAGAAAGGGGAAAAGAGAGGGGGAAAAAAAGAAGACGCTTGACATTTATACAGACGCCTCCCTTCTTTCGTCTTCTTTCTCTGATTTCCTCAATTTCCACCTCGGCTCCAGGTTCCCCCGAGAGAGTGGCCCTAAGATAGGATACGCCCCTGTATCCTGGCCTCTCACTGCGACTGTCCTTGGCTGCCCTTGGCCAGCGTCTCGGCACGCATAACCAAAACTGTAGGCCAGCCAGCCAAAGGAAGCAGCTGCTGATCCCTTGAGAGAAAGAGCGAACTTTGGTATGGTACACCTCTGATTATTATAGGTAGGGTGCACATCTATACACTGTGTAGGTACGGTGCACATCTCAAAAACTGAGGCAGTTCGAGTTTCTTTCCTTCACTGATTGAGAGGTCTGATTTCCTACAGGTAAAAGAGATACGGACAGGTTGATCTAGGCATAAAACCACGAGCTTCAGAATGTGCGTTAGAAAAACATCCAACTGTGCTTTTATTCTAGATCTTCACCGAATCTTACACCGCTGATTCTAAGAAAGTGGGCGGACTGGATTTGCTACCTATGCTGAATCTCCACTTATTATAGTTATAGATAATATAGCGTCTTTTGTTCAACTTTATTTGATAAAGAGCACTTTTCTCAGGACGGGAAGTTTATCCACATATCACTGATAATGCTACATAAACAGATTGTTTGCCAACTATTTCCCGTACTGCATTAGCCAGCAATGCAGGCAAGTTGACCTTTTCCCAGAGCCTCCCTCCTCTGTAGTTCAACATGTTCGCCAACACCACAGAGCTCAGAAAGGGCTGGGCGAGATAGGCCTGCACAGTGACATAAGGTTGCTTCACCTTTGATCTTTTCTTTCACGTCAAGTACACTAGTGGCTGGCATTTCTCATACAGGACACCAGAGACTAGAGGATCAAGGAATGGCGTCAGTTCCTCTTTACCTGTCACTAACTTCGATCTCACAAAAACCTCTCCCTGCTCTTGCCCGGGAACAACCTAAAACAAGATGGTACTACAGAAAAGGGATTCTTTAGGAATGAACACAGACTATGTGCGAAATTTACTACTTTCTACCAGAGACTCTTTTTCTATCGACAAAAGAAGGCCGGTTGGGAAGACCTCCGCCGTGATGTACCGATGAACCGTCTGATGATAAATGTTTCCATCTTAAACGTCTATCGCTTATTTGTTCTTCCTCGGAGTGCAACAAAACCATGTCACTACCTCATGTCAGCTACTTCATCAGAGGTCACGCTTTCTCGAAAGAGATCTTTGCTTCACCCCCGGCTTCCGATTACTTTAAAGCTGTCTGTATTACCCCCATTTTATCCTAATTTCCTTCAAATATTTCATGCCCTCTTCCATCTCAAACTCACTCCTAGATTTCACTGTTTTCCTTTGCATTCCTTTTCCTCTATGTTATTCTGTGATCACATGTCTGTACGGTAAACTGTGAGATTCACGACTTTAGTTTCACAACCCTGTGCACACAATCACACAATTTGCGCTGTTTCCAACCTCTCAGTTGACACAATGTCAATGTACCTTCTTCCTTCTTTGCAGTTAGGCCTACCTCTCACTGCATCCCGCTTTAAGCTCTCACACTCTTATGTACATCTAGTTCTGGCACTCAACCTTTTCCTTCATCTTCAGTCTCTCTTGGCGGGCCGACCACCCCCTGCCCTCCCCCATTCAGAAATGTCCAGCGAACAATGTTTCAAGCAGGAAGAGGATATTTACCAGCACAGGGCCATAATTTCCCACCTCAGGGGAGATTACCCGGGAAAGGGCCCGATGGATAAACACGCTGTTGTAAATATTTATGTGGTTCCTAATACAAGTCAGGGATGTGCCAGCGATGGGAATGGGATCGAGAGACAAAGTAAAGGAGAAAATAGTAAACTGAAATGAATGGATGGTAACCACACAGCCGCTGTAGCTTCTACCTCTGTTCGGATTTTACCTCTTTATTTACAAACACCAACATCATTTACAAACGAGGAAGAAGCGCCAAACATCTGTCTTGGGGAAAAGGAACGAGTGAAAAGATACGGACAAAGCCAACAATGGGTCGGTAATTGGATGTGAAATTGGTGTTTGAAACAATTATATTACCTCTGCAAATAACAATAAAATAATGCATTGACTGTTGGCTTAGAAACCAAATCGATCTTTTAATCGATCCTGATAATACTACAGGTGTGACTTTATTATTATGTTGACGAAAGAGTGAGTAAATTATCCAATCATTAAAATTAAATTGGTTTCTAAATGAACAAACAAAGCATTAATAGCCATTGAAAGAGTGGGCAGAAAATTTCGGACACCCTGCATTCTGTAGCAGTTCACTGGCCCCATGAATCGCTGACGATGCTGGAAGACGACTGGGATTCACACCTGACAAGTGATGTAATCAGATAGAGAGAGGTTGAGCTCTCTTTCAGAACTGACTGGTATCTACTTCTCATCAAAGCCAAAGGTTAAAGTTTGGCGCTCATCACTGGCTGAAGTTTGGCGCTCATCACGGCTCATAAATATTATGGCAGGCAATGTCAGATGTTTACCCAGTCCATGACTTTGCCATTTCGATACCGTGTCAGCTAAAAGCTTATCTTTCGCTCATGATTAGAGGGTGAGCCGGTGTTACTTCCACCAGCTCGGCTCAGCGCTCAGCATACACCTCCGTACATATTGTTCCCCTCAGTGAGTACTTCACTCACACTGATCACTAACCTCTACAGCAGGTCGGCACTGATGGGCGAGAAGGTAAAGACGGACGGAAGGTTACCGGGGCTGATTGGTTTGAAAGGTAAATTACAACTCCAGAGCTCTGCTGGACTACAAAAATAAGTGGTAGCATGTGGTCGGTTTACGGCCTGCTGTGACGGTATATTGCATGTTTACATGTTAGCATAGTCAGAGCACGGGAAAGGGCAAGACGGGAGGGGGGAGGCGAAGGTGAAAAGGAGATATCGACGGTTCGTGGAGGAGAAATGAACTTTTGACGATGAACTTCCCTTAACGAGAGGAATACCAGGAGGGCAGATGGGGAGTCAAGCTAAGATATAAACTTGCCCAACAGGTGATACATGTATAACGGAATAGTTGGTGGCCATTAGATTATCAGGTAAGTTTCTATTGAAAAAGGCGGTCTGCTACACAGGTACCTTCAACTCCAAGTGAATGAATATACATGTAGGGCAAACAAAACAGGCAGGAAATACGTTGATGACTGAGAGGATGCTGATGAATGGCCGGCAGGAGTCAAGTCAGTAGACAGAACCAGCATGTAGACAGGAGTACAGAGAATCGACAGCCGGCGTACTGGACTAGGCAGGGAGACAGGGGGATGTCGACACTCAGAATGACAAGAGAGAGAGAAGCAAAATTGCGGGTTGAAATACTGTCCTTGATCTCGACATGCCGATACTGCATTGCCATCCACACATTCTCTCCTGCTACAGAGCTATAACAGGGCTGAGGAGTTTGAGGTTGAGGAGGAGACCTCTGTCCCTGACACTTATAGTACCATCAGTCTGGACTGTAAGGAATTCACCCTCCTTTCATTTCCACTTCGATCAAAGGTCTGTATTCCCATTGAACAATGACTGATGTACCGTGTGTATGAGGTGGAAAGATAGAGTAGGTGCCCAAAGACTTTCAAGGTCAAGACTGAAGGTCAACGGGTCATTTTTACAGATACGTCCATTCGGTAGGCATGGGGGCAAGAAGACAAACAACAACAACAAACAGACAGACAGGCAGACAGACCGTCTGTACACACTCAGTACAAAGTAGGTATCATCCATTTCAAAGAAGACACTGTGAGAAGTAGAGATGTTACTGCACTAATTTTCTACCTTCAAGGTTTGATTACACTGAATTTTTTATTTTTTTATTTCATCCCTTATATATTGCTGTGTACAAAACAAGACAGTTGGCATATTCTGTATTTGTATTTAAGTTCTTTTTTCTGACAAGGTAAAGGAATAGACAGCACGAAGTTGGCAAATGTAAACATAACAGGGCGCATAACTTGAAAGAAACGAAAACAAAAGAACAAAAATCGACCCAATACTGAGAGTATTTCTTCTTCATACCACAAATGTTCGTAGTAAACCTCTCCTTGTAGGGACTCAGTCCAACCTTTTAGACAATGTTTTATACCCTTTCTGGCATCAGCTATACAGCTCCTCCAGTTAGGAACGACTGTTATTATTGGTTGTTGCTGTTGTTTTTGTTGACTCTGCCATGTTCAGATGCTATTTGTCATCTGTTTGTCCAGCAGTGTGTATGCCAGTATGGATGTGTATGTTGCATGTATTCTGTATCTCATCAACTGAGAATGAAATATTTCATCTGAGGACAAATAAAGTTCCCTCTATCTCATCCTATCCTTTCTTATCAGATTTCATCAGATTTTGTCTGTTTGAACCTGTCATCTTTGCTTCCATGTTATATGTGCTGTACCTGCTTCAATAGTGAGTCTGAGATCACTAGCGTTGGTAATGATTATTGCCCTGACGGAGGGCCAAGTGGACTCAAAGATTTGGCCAGCGATATACATATACATTTTTTTCATGATCTAATTACCAAGTTCTTCATAATTGTTTTTCCACTTTTTTTAATGTATTTCATTAGCTGCTGGTGGACAAGTGTCTTAATTTTTAAACATTTTGGTAAAATTGCTGGTAATGAGGAGACAATGGAAAGGATCAGCTGTAGAAATGTGGGCCAGCAGGGGATGAGGGGACCAGGGGAAGGGTTACCTACCTGCTGTGCTCTATGCTGTGTGCAAAGACAGCGGGGGAGAGGAGTGGAAGAATCTTAGTGAAAGGAGAGATGGTGAGACAATGGTGGATGTGACATGGGAATGAGAGAGGAAGGAATGGAGGAAAATTGCAAGTTTGATATAAAAGCTGGCAAGATGGGCAGAGAGAGAGAAAGGAGAAGGGCTGAGAGGGATATGAAGAGGGAGAGGGAAACAAAGGGATGAAGTAAAAGTGGGAGAAAGAAAGAGAGAAAGAAGAGCAATGTGAAAGATCGAGATAAAGGTAGAGAGAGACAAAAGCAAAATACAACAGAAAGAAGGAAAAGATGTAAAAGACAGAGACGTGGAGAGAGAGAGAGAGAGAAAGAGAGAAGCAAAGTGAAACAAAGAGAAAGTACAACAAAGTGAGACAGACAGACAGAAAGAGAAAGCAATGGAAAGCCCGGCAGACTGACAGGTAAGACAGAGCAGATGGTGGAGCAAAGAGACAACATAGATGCCAGCCACAATCTCTGTAGTGTACAACAAGCACAGAGAAAGTAGCAGAGCACCATTGCTGGCTGAGGGGAGTAGACAGGACAACGGACATCATAGTGCCAGTACTCACCAGGTTATCTTGGGGCTGGGTTTGCCAATGACCTTGCAGGCCAACTGGACTCTGGAACCCTCGTAGCCAGACACATTGGTCAGTTCCTCCAGGAAAGTCGGGGCATGTTCAGGCATTTCTGAAGGAGTCAATGGGTCAATATATCAGATTTTATTCATCACCCCATCCTGGATTCACATCTTCCTTTTTCTTCTTCTTCTCCTTCCTTTTTTCTTGGTTCGTTAGTGTGTGCCTCATTGTTCCTGTCTTTGCAGTTGTGAACAGCAGTCACACATTTGATTTTTCCTATCTCATGCAAGGTTTTTAAGCTTACTCTGAAATCTTTCCTTGTTCACCAACTTACGTTTTCCTCTTTTATACAACGGACACCAGTGTGATGATCTCTTCTTACGTATTTCTTAAGAACATTGACTCAAGCCACAGCTAACTTCTGTGTTTGTAAGCACATACATTCAAAAAAGATGTTTGCCTTCATCTCTCAGTCTGGTAAGCCATTTAAGAATAGTTGTGACCAACTGGATTTGAGATTTGCATTATGAGAATGACTCTATGGCATCCAAATATCTAGTTTGCTTTCAGTTTTAAAAATTGACTCCTAACTAAGGATGTAGCTGAAGAGAACTGTCATTTCTCGGTCAGGATGTTGTCTTAACATAAGGCTGAACTGACCCAGAGATGACAGTGAGTGACCTGGAGGTCAAGATGTAGTAGTGAGTACTCACCCATGACCAGTTTCCTCATGACAATGCCCAGGTCTCCTTCCTTCCTCATCACAGCACTGTTCCTGGAGAGCCGACCCATGGGCAGCACATCCATCTCATCCTCCTGGGGACACATTACGTACGCACATCACATAAACACATACATGTGAGGAAACAACCTGGGGTTCTATCTCTATTGTATCAAAGATTTCTACTCTGTGGACATCTGTCCAGACAGTTCTAGCCTCTCCACTGAGTTCTAGCTTAACACATTACTCAGTTGTGAAAAGGGATTGCAATCAACAGTCTGAAAGGAGGAGATATATTCACTGATATTCTTCCATCACATAACGTAAGCAACTACCTGACCTGGCTAGCCATGAGTTTTTGACCAAGACTTTGTTGTTAATAGCAGGTAAAATGTCAGTGAAACTTACCACCTGTGGAATAAACTATTATCTGGGACCTCTTCTATCTATTTTATGTTCGTTTGCTTTATTGTTTGCTTTTTTTTTTCTTTTTCTTTTTTCTTTTTTTAGATTTTTTATTTAGTGTTACGTTTGCATGTAAGCAATTGTGATACTAATTTAATATAAGTAGAAGTAATAGACAACACAACACTGATTGTGGATTTAGGAATCTGTGGTAGGGCACCAACACTGACAGGTACTCACCTTGTGCTTGTGACGAGACTGGTAGTCCTTATGGTGAGCAGTGGACAGTGGCTGGCCGGTCAGTTTCTTCTGAGCAGCACCCTGAGAAACAATGGAACATTGTGAATGGAATAGCCTCACTTGTTACCGTCTGAACATCTCAAGGTACCATAACTTTTATTCACAGTGCACATGGTCATAATTATTTTTTAAGAAAGACAAAAAGTACCATAACTGATTTTGGATGGATAGTCATAAGAAACTCCCCCCCCCCCCCAAAATGAAAAAAGATCAAAATACTTTGAAATGTTGTAGCTATTTGTTGGTTAGTACAAGTTTTCACCCTGACTGGGGCTGGATTATCAAGCAGTAAACTAGCTGTTTTCTGAATGCTAGAAGCCAAAACAAAACCAAAACTTTTCCCTTCCCCTTCTATTTGCACTCTCATCACCTCATAATTTTATCTCAAAATATAAAAAAGAAAATGCTCTCCATTACACAACCACTTCCTCCACTCCCAGATTACATAATCATCTCTTTCTTGTCACCACAACAGTTTTCCTTCAGTGGCATTAACGACTGATATTTCTGAGGTGAGCTGGGCCTAGCATAATTATATCACCATATTTTCCTCCTCAAATTAACACAAGGTCAAGGTATGACCAGAGAAAAATATAAATATCTCACAAGCTGAGCAAACAATTACGATGTAAAAAACACAACTCAGTAAATCTCTAAGACAAAACGTTGGCAATAATTGGTACAGAATAAATAAAAAAATCTGCCTATTCATATGGAAACTTTCGGCTTGTTTTGAGCTCTTAGCTTCATCCTTTTTTACAAGCATTACAAACATACCACAGCCCCACAAAACAATCACATACATGGCTGTTCTCACAAATGTACCTTTCTAATGAAACAATGATAACTTTAAAAAAAGGGGAGGGACTGAAATACTCTTTTGTTGTTTCAACTACACTGAAATCTAGGGTGAAGTGTTGAAGTCATTTACTTTTTCACAAAAAATTCTTAAACAACCCTACAAAGTGACATCAAAGAAACTGAATACGTAGTTTTAAAGATACATCTGCCTGTCTGTATGGGTATATAGATATATATCTATATCAGTTCATTCTGACCCTAATTTAGGAAGATTACAATGACATGCAAATTAATTTCTGTTGCCAGAAGTTTTAGAGCTGATATGTGAGAAGAACAATATTGATGCCAGTAATGATGATAATGGTCGTCCAAGACATTCCAATGATGATGATGATGATGATGATGATGATAATGATAATGGTCTTCCAAGACATTCCAGTAAACCGATGATGATGATGATGATGGCGATGATGGGGATGACGCTGCCTGCCCAGACGATAACAGAAGCAGAGATATATGGGAGAAAGAAGCCGGTACTTACATCCACTACATCTGCGGCAGGGAGTGCCCGAGGGCGTGGCTGTGGGGGGAGGAGCAGGGAGAGGAAGCCATGAGAATACATTGACAGCCACAAGATTTGAGGATGGAATGGATGTGAGTGTCAATAACTCACTCAATAACTCCTAGCAGTTGGTTATTACAGTGATATTATTCACATCCAGATGCATACATAACGATCATTATTGTAGAATACACATTTATATAGTTCATCTAGCAACCAAGCAATCTGGGAATTCTCTTCTTTGTTGTGTTCTAAAAATAATAAAGTTGTTGTAAAGAAAAAAAAAACAAAACACAAGGGCTATATCAAAATATCAGTCACACAAAAATCTACTGATAAAGTTGTTTTTTTTAAATTTGAAGTGTCTGATATTTTCAAACCAAAGAATCTTACCATCATATCAATAAATACTGACTCCAGTGGACATTTTACTTTTGTCCATAATCCAAAAGCTTTGCTACTATAAAGATACTACGGAACTAACACAATATGTATTTATCTCTTCAAATCTTATTAACATAAGGATGGACAAGTTCAAAGTTTGGATGCTTTTCAAGGTATAAATATAATTGTTTAGTCTTTGTGTGGCATCAGACAAACTATCTCACTATCTTATCTCTCTCTAAATTTCTGACAGGGACCTTATCTCTGGGCCTGAGTGTACGCAGAGAAATGGCAGAGCTGCACAGACAAAAGCCAGATTGATGAGAAGTACAACACAGTCATATCTCAGGCACGAAGACAAAAAAAAAAAAAACCTCAGTCATGTAATGAGCACGAAATGTCACAGTCGCTGTCCAAGTTAAACGAGACAATTTGAAGGTTTGATGTCACACCAAGAGGTCAGAACAAGAAACATACTCAGATTGGTTACTTTCAGATCGAGCACAGATAGGCTAATGGAGAGATTAATTTTAGTAATTTTATTTTACGATACATGTGGCTCAGTTTTGATCTGTCTCAAGTCCCCCTACAAAGCTACATTTCTCTAATTTTTTCAATAAAATTACAGCTGCCGACATTACTGAACAAATTTCAGATACTTTCTGTCCGTATTGAAATATTTATAACAGTCACATTTGTGTTAATTACTAACATAATGAAATTTAAAAAATCATCTTTAGCAATGCAGAAAAAATAAACAAATAAACAGCTAGAAAAACAAAGGTAATAAAATGAACTTATTTGATAAAACTGCATAACTGAAATGCTTCCTTTATCATTCAACGAGTAGCTATCACTCTGACACATTTTCAAGAGCTTATATTTAAATCCACAAATGAAGAAACGTTAAAAAAACAAACTTGTCAGACATTAACACCTATCTTTTTTCTGTCAGGTATTAATAAGCCATGATAAGAATGGAGTTGAATGAAGAGAACTATGACATCATTATTTCCAAGAGACAACAGCCCATTCAAGTGTTTAATCACAATGAAAGCTGATGAAGGAGACAGAGAGGTCACACCAGCAGGCAGATGAAGAAACAGAAGAGGATGGTGATAATGAGGTGATGGTGATTGCAGGCCACTTACATTGAGCCAGGGATGATTTAGGGCTTCATCAATGGTCATTCTTTGTCTGTGGGGGAGAGAGAGACACACACACAGAATATAAGTTCTGCTTTGTCAACAGTCTATGTACAACAAATTTAAAAACAACTCTATCAGGAAAATTTCCTGTCATTGCATCTTGTCCTCAGCAGCATGAATGAGGAAAGATTTACACCACCCTGATTGTTCCCCTTTGTCATGTACATAGGCTGTTGTGCAACATTTCCAGAGAGTGAACAACTTTCCTAATTTCTTAGTATTCCAAAGGTTAACTGTTTGAGCAATCACTACTATTAGAAAAAAAAACAAAACATGAATTATTTCAGAATTTATCATTGTTATGTTTCAAATCCCAAAAGAAAAAAGAGGAAGTGATAGATCTATTTTCCCTTTTCACAAAGTCTATTCAATGGTCCTGTCTAGCAAAGGGAAATCCTTGCTCTACTGCATAAATGGACACTAAACTGTGCGTATATTTGTGGACAATAGCTGCTCTAGATTCTCGTAAAGTAAACTGTTGATACTGGAATTGATTTATTGTTTTCCTTCATTTGTGACTATAGAGAAACCTCTTCTTACCAGGCTATGCACCTATAGCCAAGACAATCCTACCTTCTCAGGACTGAAAGGCTACATACGAAAGCAAAATTTAAAACAAAAACAAACAAAACAGTTACACTGTAAAAAAGCTATCAGAGACGACTCACTTTTTATCCTTGATGAGCAGTCTCTTGATGAAGTCCTTGGCATCGTCAGAGACATGCTCCCAGACTTCATCATCAAAGTCATAGTCTGCCTGGTTGACAAATTGGAATGTTTGGTGGTTGTCGTCGCCGGCAAATGGTGAGTAGCCGCTCAGTCTGGGGGAAAGATTTCAACACAGTGTCCGTTACTTTCTAAGTGAATAAATTACTGCTGATATTCTGCCTGCTACACACCTGTGTAATGTCCAAAGTGGGTCAATCCCGTTCCTTTCATAAAAATATTCTTTCAAAAATTGTGGCTGGAAATATGCAATGAATTCTTTCTACTGGCAATACTAGAATGGTTTGTTTTCTTGATTATACTGCTGGTATGATGATTTAACTGAATGATATTCCTTTGAAAGAATACATGACCAAGTTTTTATTTCACTGAAAAATTTGACAACTGGCAGTGGAGACATGTTAAGTCTGCACTAAATCACTGCATGGATCAACTTTACTTCTTAAAGTTATAAAAAGTGACAGTGGTGTTCCACACTCCGAAAGCTGGGCTTAAGGATGTGATGTGTATATATCAAAATATGGTACAGAATCAGTGTAAAGAAAGACAACAAGTGATATCATGATGGATACTCACAGGACATAGCTGACCACACCAACTGACCACATGTCTGTGGAGAAGGAGACAGGCTCGTAGTTGATGATCTCAGGGGCACAGAACTCTGCAGTGCCAAAGAGGACCTTGACCGACTTGCCCTCCTCCAGCCGCTGGGCCAGACCAAAGTCAATGATCTTCACATCGTTGCTGTCTCGGGTCACGCACATCACATTCTCTGGCTGGTAGGGGCAAATAGAAGTCAGAGGGATGAATGGCAGGGAAAGGGATAGACAATCAATCGGTCAGAGGGATAAATAATCAGTCAAAAGAATGACTAAATAGTCAGAAGGATAAGTAGAGGGATAAGCAAACAATCAATCAGAGGAATAAACAAACAACCAGTCAGAGAAGTAAACTACCACTCTACATATAATCAGTTGGATGTATACAAATAGAAGAATAAATAATAAGGGATAAACTATCAGGTTATTTGTGGTTTCTCTTCACAACGAATAAATCTTTCGCACTTCACTAAAGATTTCCGTATAAGCTGAGACAATCGTATTTGATCAGGACTGAAAGGATTAAGAAAAAAAATATATTTATAATCAGCTGGATATACAATCAGTAAGAAAAATAAACAATCAGTCAGATGGATAAATAAGTCAAGCAATAAACAATTAGAGTCAGAGAGATAAACAATTAGCAAAGGCATACGCAGTCAGTCATAGGGGCATAGAAAGATAAACAAACTATCAGTCAGAAGGACGAACTATCAGTCAGAGGAATAAAGTATTAATCAGGAACATGAACAATCATTCAAGGATCTATAGGCCTACTAATCTTATTGTTTCCTGAATCCTATGCCATGTCAGGCTCTAAACTATCTGTTCTATTGCTTTGCCATTCTTGTTGTACTGAGTAGTGTTAGGATTACATTGCTCATATTATCTTCATCACAGTTTTCTCTGGTCTCCAGGCTTTTGTAAGGGGGTTTAGGATTGCCAAGACACAAGACCGTGGTGGATGTGTGTGATATGTGTGTGGAGTTGGGTTACCTTGAGATCCAGATGTAAGATGTTGTGATGGTGCATGTGCTGGACTCCCTGGCAGATCTGTCTCATGTAGGTGATGCAGTCGTCCTCGGTCAGGGTGTATTCCTTCTCCACCAGCTTGTCAAACAGCTCACCACCACTCAGCCTGGAGAAGACAACAACACAAGGCAAGGAGTAGGACTGAGTTTGTGAGTGCTTGCTCACTTAGAACAGAAGTTTACATCTCAAATATTTCAGAACTAGACTAGGGTAATTTTGACACAATATACAAAGTATAATCAGTCATGTATTTGGTAATAGGTAATTTCCTTATGGATTATAATTAAAGTATTTGTATTCATATTTGTATGAATTTTGACATAATTGGTAGCTACAATGGTATCACAACAACCTTATGCCCCTCAAAAAACAACCCTTTGTTTCAGCTTATGTACTATCGGATACTTTAAGATAACTGACATCTAGCAAAGTAGGAAGAAAGCAGTTTTTCTTCACATTCTATAAAGTCCTGATTTTACTGAATACTTTTGTTCTTTAAAACAGAAAGTAAAAGAAAAAGTGATAAAGACAGGGAGATGGAGGGTAGAGACAGCTCTTTGGAGATCTTTTTTATGTTCATTCTATTCTTCTTCATATTTAATTACCTGTATATGCTACACACCATGTAAGGTCAACAAACAGAATTTTGTAACACACACAATGTTTTACATAAACTACTCATGGGAGAATCTCCACTTTGATAGAGCCCAGTTTATTCTCCACCTTCAGTGTGTAAAAGCCTTTGTCATATAGAATGTCACATACAGATAGTCTGAGTACTCACAGCTCCAAGATCATGACCATTTCTCCTCTCTGGTCAAAGGCCTCGTGAAGCTGCAGCAGTTTGGGATGGTGCAGGCTGTTCATGATGTCAATCTCATGTCGGATGATGTCTTTGTCCTGTGGCCGGCAGTGGACAAACTTGGCTGCCCAGTTCTTGCCTGTGGCTCTCTCCACTGCCCGGTGGACAACTCCAAATGCTCCTCTGTACAAGGTCAAACAGCAAGGAGTTCAGTCACATTGTCACAATGACAGTGACAATGAGCTTACATAGGAAATAAACTGACAAGATCAATTTTATATATTCTGAAAAGGAAATTTCTCTCCTTATTTGTTGTCAAAAGAAAATTTTTTCACGTTGATACGTGGAACTATATTCACAGCATCTGCAAATCTCTTGCATACTTAGGCTTTTTTTTCAAGCATATGCTCCTGCCTTGTAATATTTTGGAATTTTAGAACTGTGAATAAAACCATGCAGAATGAAAATGAAGATCTTTAATGTATCTAACTAAGAAGGAAATAAATAATGTACAGAAAACATCACTATGATGGCGCGAACTGCAACATAAATGAAAAGAGAAGAACAAGAGGGTAGCGACAGATGGTTTATCAGCTGAGACATACAGAATAACTACAAACCACTTCCAGTTCAGAAATATTACTCAGGCCCTTCACCCACACTGGATCAAATAGTGCAAGAAATAAATGAGTGAATGAATCAGTAACAAAAAACTCTCCATTTATGATGCTGTGCAGCAAGTGCCATGAGAAAAGTTTTGCCCTAGATAGTCAA
Source organism: Peronia verruculata (assembly GCA_038406235.1). Taxonomy (NCBI): domain Eukaryota; kingdom Metazoa; phylum Mollusca; class Gastropoda; order Systellommatophora; family Onchidiidae; genus Peronia; species Peronia verruculata. Next base: position 1,070,973 of record JBCAUA010000010.1, on the reverse strand, counting down.
AGATCTGGTACACAGAGAGCTCAGACAATGTTCTTGTCTCTCTCACCTTCCAAGCTCCTCACAGATGATGTATTTGCCAAGGACATCTCCCTTGATACAATTGACATCAATGTCAGAGCCCAGGAATTTCTCATCATCTGGAAAACAACCATGAAGAAAATCATGTAAAATTTTTAAAAAATGATTCCTCGATCATTATTAACCCTTGCTGATTCAAGAGCAGTTTGGTTTTTATTTTACACCGTTTCTCATATAGACACCGTTTCTTATATAGTAAGTGTCCTGTATTTAGTACTGTAAACAAAAACATATGACACGATGGTTCCTCCTCATAGCCCTGGAGGTTGCAACAGCATAAAACATTGTTTATCACAGCGGCTTTTTGGCACTGCTGATGCATGAGGAAGAAGCCAAAAGTTTATCATATGGCTCATGAAGAGGTTAATAAGCAAAGTAGAGTTTTAAATGTTCTTGGCAAACCTGGTGAAACAGGCTATGCCCACATATTGACCACAATGACATTAGGACCAGCTGTTTCTTCCGTAGACATGAGAACTTACAGAGCTCATCATAGTTGATGGCAGGTATGATCTCTTTGGTGATGACAATCTCAGATTCTTTGCTGGGTTCACTGACACCAAATCTGTTCTCAGCCATGACGCGGAACCTGTGCTCTCCATGTTCCTCCAGACAGGCAACTGTGCAGAAAGGCTCAGAAGTGGCCAGAGCCCACCTCCAGATGCGGGTGATGGGGTCGCAGCGTTCTACAACATAGCCAGTAATGGGTGAGCCTCCGTCGTACTCAGGTGGTTGCCAGGACAGGTCAACGCTGTGTTTGTCTGCCTGTTGGATGTCTGGTTTCTTGGGAGGATCTGGGGGCTCTAAGTGAGGGAGACACACGCAACAAAATGCCATTAATGTCTCGGCAATTACCAGTTCTGTGATATTATCATAACAAAATCAATGCCATCTCTCCCACAGAGAAAGTGAGTGAGAGCTACACAAGCACCTGACCAGAATCTTCCTGTGCTAAGTGCAAAGACTTGACCACAGATAGAAACTGTTGAAAATCTTCCACGAAAACATGTATTTTTTCACTAAAACAGTTAAAATTGTTGCTTTACTTTAGTTAAGATGTAAACATTAAATCAAATATAACAAACAAATAACAACCCTAAGGTTGAGTTCTGGTACATACAGGAGAAGAGCAAACAGACCTTGATTCATTCATCACAACAATATATGACATAAGGCTGCATATTACATCCCTAATAAAGCTATGAATGTTCTTGTTTTAATGGGGGTTTTTTTTCAGATCAAAGACAATTTGAGAAAAATGAGTGCAAAGGAAGAGAGAGAGATGTCACAAAGTGTGAGTGATAAGACTATTGTGGAGATAGCAGATAATGACCAGAGATGATCAGATGGTTTGCAGGTTTGGGCTCTGTGATCTGACTTACCGACAACAGCAATAGGAATCTCCACTTTGGCAGAGCCCAGTTTGTTCTCCACCTCCAGAGTGTAAACACCTTCGTCTGACTTCACACAGTCCTCAATGATCAGGGTTGTGTGCAGGTTGGTGCCAGTGATGTTCACCCGACCCCTGCGACCTCCGACCTCCAGGGTCTCACGACCTCTGGACCAGATGGTGTCAGGGGTGGGAGTTCCAGTGATGGGGATGCGAACCTTGATGGTATCTCCACGGCAGAAGCGCAGGCCTTGGCCATAACGCTCTGGGAATTCAATCTGGGGAGCAGCTGTGGACAGGACACATGGACAGCATTTGTTCATTGGTCTGCATTTCATATTTGATATTTATAGTCAGTTGACATATTCTCAGTCACTTTATAACCTTGGTCCATTATAGTCCTAATGTAAAACAGTCATCAAGAATCGAAAACTCACAAAAAACTTTGAAAATCAGTATCTCTCATAAATCAGGAATAACAAGGACAAAATTTCCATGGCATTTCGCAGTGAAATCTCAGGTACAATTCCAATAAAAAAAAGTTTTTGAGTGAGTCTGATTATTTCCATGCCTCATTAAAGTCATTGTCTAGATACTAACCTATTTAATCATAAAAGATCAAAAGCAGAACATCAAAATATCTCTCCTGCATGTCTCTGGGTATTTTTTTTTTTTGGACCCTTTTGATCTATTGCTGCCCCTGAAAATGATGATCAAAGTCTAGCATCTGCTATTATCATAAATGACGGAAGTCCTCAAAATGTGACCATATAACCAATGTACTCACCCAGCACGTTGAGCTTAGCTCTAATACTGACGGCTCCGTATTTGTTTCTGGCCTGACATTCAATGTCACCAGCATCACCAAATTCCACATTCTTGATAATCAGAGTCTGGACAAGAGTTTCCTTCTTGATCTCAAATCTGCGACCACTGTATACTTCACGGTAGTTACGATACCTGAAGAAAGCATTTGACAGAAAGGGTTTTGTAGAATGCATATTCACTCATTTTTAAAGACTAAACTTAAGACTTTGTCCACTGTTTCAGACTATCCCAAAGCTTAATTATAGTTTGTTAAGCTTCTATAATATTTACAGAGGATAAAATGCTTCAACAATATAAGCTTTAGCTCAAGCCCAGGCATTGCCGAATTTCAGGTCAACTAGGATGATGGCCCTCTTCACTAAACTTTCTACAACAAATACAGTAGGCAGGAAAAGATCTTGTGGAAGATATGAATAAAAATGCTGTACACTTTTAGAGTAAGACAGAACCAACTGAGTTGTGATAAATTCTACAAAACAATAAGAATTACAGAAAGCATTACGACTACGACCATTGATAAGTCATTCTATAATGATGATAGTAACCCATCCTTTTGTCTCTCAAAGATCATTCACAGTGTTCACTTTGAGCCCAGTGCTGAAGCATGGTGGACTTACCAAGAGACTTCAGGAGTTGGCAGTCCCAGGACTTGACACTCAAACTTGGCATCCTGACCCACAGGCACAGACAGGTCACCAAATTCTGCAATGAACTTGGGAGCAGCCAGGGCTAGAGGACAACACAAAACATTACCATGACACAGAGAGACAGGAAAAGTTGTACGCAACACATACCAATATCTGGGTAAAAAGGCTAGATGAATACAACAATATCTCCTGCATGATATACTTGTTGTTATGGTTAAAATGTTGTCATTCCGGCTCTGAACTATATACTGTTGTCCTGAAAATAATTTCCTACACATATACACCTCAGCTTTGACACTCAAGATATTTATTTGAATACAATATTGCGTTGTAAACAATACTGAAGTGTCTTAAATGTTTGCAAATGTCTTATAAATTTGAAGTCAAAGAAAATCAGAAACTGATGGTTTAACTTTCTGAATAAAAATACATCAACATTGCAAAGGACAGCATGAAAGTGAGCAATCCAATAAAAAATTACCACTCACCAATCCTGTGTCCACAGAAGATTGGCTCCGATGATGGCGAGGGTTCAGAGACACCAATCTCATTTTCAGCTCTCACACGGAACTCATAGGTCACGTTATCTTTCAGACCAGTGGCCTTGTAGCTGGTCTCCTTGATAGGCTGTTTGGTGAAAGGAATCCAGGACTTGCCGCTGACGTCCAGTCGCTCCAGGATGTAGCCAGTGATTGGAGAACCACCATCAGATTCAGGTGGCTGCCAGGATAGGTTGGCAAAGTTCTCGCCAACTTCCTCCACCACTGGAGCTTTCTTGATGGCCTTGGGCACTTCTGCAAAGTCCATGAGTTGGAATATGAGTACATATCCTCCCGCGAATCATAGCACATTTGTAACGGATTCATTTTGCTCCAGTATTAGATTCTTCAAAAGATTAAAGAGTTTATGATTTGAAAATAGACTAAAATTCTATACTTTCAGTTTGAACAAAAGGCTAGAGGATATTTGGTAGCAGCATGAAATAAAGAGTGAACAAAATTTAATACTAATTAAAAACTATGTCTTGGCAACAGAAAAAAGCAAAAAATGAACTAAAGTATGAAACCTAGAATGGTACTATTTTATCAGCAGGAACAAGAGTATAATACATGCATGAGAAAACCATAAGCAAGTGCTCTGCAAAGTGAAATAATTTTTAAAAAAGCCAACACCAAATCTCTGTACATTCATACATTCAGCTCCTCAGGAGATCAACATTGAAACATATAACACTGACATCATCAGAAAGAAAGCAGGAACAAATCAAAACATCGAAAAATTACCTTTGACACAGATAAACATATAAATCTATATATCACATGCAAAACATAAAAACATGCCCATGTGCCAACACAGAAAACATAAAAGGTGGAAGAGCACAATGAAAAGATAAAAAATAGAGTATTATCAAAGATATATTTGTATTATCTCTGATGTGATCAGAGTGTCATTAATTGTGACCAAAAAAAGTCTCATCAGTGTGCAGTGCAAAAACACAAAAACAAAAAAATTGGTGTGGACCACAATAAATGAATGAAAGTCTAAAGCAATGTGTGAGTTTGTTGTGTGTGCTCTCTACCTAATCATGCAACTTGGGTGCCTAAAATGAGAAGAAGAAACCAAATGAATAACAAACAAAAGTGCAGTACAACTGTCAATGAAAAATCACACTAAATAAAAAAGACAAAATCAAAGTTCCAGGTCAAATTTACATAAAACTGAAAAATCACAAATAACCAAATTATTCTCAGAAAAGTGATATTAACACAGCAAAACAACAAAACTAATAGGTGCAACTTCACACAGAAATTAACAGGGTAGAGAAAATATTCTGTATACACTAGCGCATTCCTTCTACATTCTAATGTTTTAGTTTTACTAAAATGTTACTATCCTCCTGCAGTAATTTGCTCAACTAAAGATATCAATGGGCTGTGTAGTTTTAAAAAATCATTGCTACATTTCATGCCACAGAAACACTGACAGACCAACAGACCAGAACACAGACCTACATTGTTCACATTCCAAGAACTTCTATCTTTAAACAGCAAGATTATAAACTACAACAGTGGCATGCTATATCTTCTCCTTCTTTTCTTGATATTTTTTTAAAATCTTTTAAATTATTTTATTAGTTCTCTTCATCTTCTTCCTTACCAGCAGCCCATTAAAGGGAAAGTTTCTGGTATCTATCACATGCTTTCTGATCTAATTCTAGCACTCACAAATTCTACAACATGCATTTTAATAAGCAACAACATTTAAATTAATAAAAAAAATAAAGGGGGGTTGAGTCACAGTTGCCTACCTTTGACCACTTTGAGTGTGACAGGACTGGAGAGTTCGGTAGGTGCACTTCTACCTGCTGGATTCTCAGCACTCACACGGAAGACAAAGGACTGGCCCTGTAGACACACAGAAATGTTTACATTGTAACACTGATACAGGCTGCTCTCTATACACTGCTAAATGTTGTAAGATATTTTGTTTACTTCAGTGTCTTTGGTTGAAACTTCCTTTTTTTTCCCCTTTTTTCTTTTGCTTTATGCTCTAGTTCCATATGTGATTCACTGATGATAAGTGAATGGAGTTGTCAAATACTTGAGAGATGTCTTATTTCTTCACAGTACTAACCTACAGGAACTTGGATGTACACTTGCTATGTAATATTTCTAACATATTTGAAATCAAGTTTGTCCCGTGCAAGTCAAACAAACAGCAATGAGTAAATGTGCCCTGTGTCTGTGTAACTCAATCTCTCATGCTGTGTTTTGTCAATGATATCATACTGAAGAAAATAATCTAGTAACATCAATGCCTTGAACAACAATCCCAATGCTGTGATGTCTTCCAACCAGGAAGGGACAGGAAAATAACAACAACAAAAATCTTCTTCCAGCAACTGTTTACTCAAGTTTGAAGGTAACAGCCAAATCACAGATGTTCAAATGTTTACCCTTGGCCACACCTACCTGAGGCAAGTTCTTGACCAGGAACCATTTAGTCTTGCCAGAGACTTCAGCTATCTTCTCCCACTTGTCAGAGTCAGCCTGTCGCTGTTCCAGGATGTACTTTGTGATGCTGCCGTCATCATCCTCAGGCGGAGTCCACACTAGGGTCAGAGAGTTTCTGTCAATCTTCTCCGCTCTCAGCTGTTCAGGAGGTGACGGCTTGTCTGATGAAGGAAAACATTACAGAAGACAATGAGCCACAAAGTGCTAGAAAAAGTTATGTGCCCCAAAATGCTGATGTTGGAAAGGGAGACAACTACACATATTTATCTTGCACTCTACCCGACTAAGCTGACATTGGACACAGCTTTGTTGTTGTTATTGTTGTTGTTGTTGCTTTTATGCACCATCTGATGGACTCTGGCTCTTTTAGCCAATCAATCACTTGTATATGGGCCAATTTGTTAAAGGTTAGTTATCTCCCTTTCCATGACTTTATCTCCTTAATATAAAGAGGTTTTCAGCCAGGTGGTCTGAAGCGTAGGAACTTAATCATGTTATAAAATGAGAGCAAGATATCACACCTGTACTTGTTGATGTTTAGACTTCCCACCTTACCTTACCTATCTTTTCTGCCATGCTCTTCCCCCTTGCTGCTTGAGTCAGTGTTGATCTGGGCACTTCTGATGTCTTTAGAAATCCATCCATTTTTTTCTGGATTTCTTTCACTTTTCTGTTCCATCACAAGAATTCTCCATGCCATTATCAGTGTTACTTTGATATTATAATTGTTACGTTTAACTTTTCATCTGAAAGTGTCAGCCTCTACCATTCTCACCACCACAACCACCACAATCCAGAATGGAACAAACATGTTTTTCTTTGCCTTGTGAACAAGTAACAAACCCTGACACAATGATCAATGGCATACATCACAAAAGTCTGAACTGAAGATTCTGTATCAGATACCCCAACACAGACATTTCAATGACTGAATGATTTCAATGACTTAAAATTCATTGACAGAGATAAAGCAGGTCAGAAGGAATTTCCGTCCTTTCCAGCTTTCAAACCAAGTGCTGATTAAAGAACTCACACGAAAAGGGTTGCTTCCAATTATCAAGTGAGAACATTATCAGTATCAATAGATAACTTGTCACAAGGCTTAGAGATCAAGTTGAGGAACCTGTGTGACACAAAATTGTCCAAGCCTTGAGCTCACTAACAAATAATAATACTCTGACTCAAAAGCATTCTCAGACAGTGCTGGCAGTGGGAAAGTTAAACACATTAAAATCCATTAGCACTGGTTGATGTTTACCTGAGTTGAAGACAGAAAGGCAAGAAGTAGGCCTGCTGATTATAACTAGTGACTGTACAGACATTTCTACGGCCAATAATTATCTAGCGTAAAAACATGACTGACCTTGTGCTGTGTGTGTCTGAGTGTGATGTAATTTTCTTTTTTTTTTCATTGAATATTTGCCGATCTGTACCTATTCTATTATATTGGCCCAGAAGGTGTGAGAACAGACTGTTGTGTTCAAGAAATGATTTGATATGTCTGAAGACAATGCAGACCATGTACTTTGTCACTGTGTTGTATGGTAGTTGGAAATTGATTCAAAATTGAAAGTAAAATCAGCATATCTTTGACTAAACTGGCCCTTTGATATCACAAGACTTCATTATCTGTTTGGGGAAAGGAGAGGATGCCTGATGATGCATTGTGATCTTCTTGAGTGTCGTTCTGATAGTATTTGATTTTACCCTAGACACCTTTCATTTTTTGAAAATAATAAAATAAAATTTAAAAAAAAACAACTTAATTTGTAAATGTAGTGCATGAATCTCTACAACGAACAAGAGAACATACATAAAACAATAAATGTCCACAGCTGCTGCATAATTTAGATCATCCATTTTTATTCTGGGAATGTGTCTATAACTCCAGCTATATGAACAGAATTGTAGAGATAAATAAATATGTCAAAGAAAAGATTTGATTGCATTTGACTGCCGCATGACAAGCCACACATACGAAAACTTGAACCGAAAGCAAAACTTGAATTTTTCTTTGTTTTTCTTCAGCCATAAAACAAATACCATAAGAAGGGCCACTGTTAAGGAAAATTAAATTGATGATTTGATGTTGGATATTAAAGAGAACCCCAGGGGAAAACAGCAAATTGATTATTTAACCTCACTTTGTACATCAAAGTGAGTGTCCTTTGAAGAAGAGGGTGTCATCATAAGGAAGAGTTAAAAAAAAAAGAAAGGATAATCCATACATTAAGAAATCAAAGACTACTTCACTTAAGCTCAGATTACATTGGGGGTAAAAACAGTAGTACTCTTTCTCTGAAAGAGAGAAGCATCAGGCACATTATTTGGAGGGAGTGATGATCTAGTCAATCACTGGATCTTTCCATATGGCACACAGTTTCAATTTAGTCATCACCGGTCAGTTGTATTGCTCATTTGTTCTGTCTGTTTTTTTCAATGACAAACTATGTCACCACATGTGAAGATATTGCTGCTACATTATGGAACTGCATATTGTATTAAGTACTACTAGTCACACTGATGTCTGAGTCCTGGATTCTTTGTCTGACTTCAAATGTAAGTTCATTGTGACTCTGTATTGTCACATGGCCAGTAATGTTGCGGTATTTCGACCATACTCTGATGCCAATTTCGTAATTACGAATTACAGCATTTTAGTGATTATGCAATGCAAAATAATGTCACATTCACAGCTTAATTTCAGTAAGCTTCAATAAGTGTTTGCATATGCCCACAAAGCAATCAGATTCCTAGAAAGTGCATGAGATTCATTTTCTGCCCTTTGTTAGATACAAGGTTTGTTGAATAGGCACGTCAAGTTTTTTTGAGAGTGCCATTTCAAATAAAAAGATTAAAAACGATTTTTTTCTTTCTTTCTGACACTCGTTTAACAGTCCTTGATCCCAACAAAGGGACATAACAGGATTGGTAAAAAATAAAGCAATCCTTATTATCTCCCCCATTTGTAAATGACAACAAGCATCTCCTTGTTCATCAAACCAAACAGCTGGCAGTCATAGCCCACCGATAACTGCAATGACATTATCTCACCAACCACTGCCCCAGTTACAGGACTTTTGATACTTTGGACATTAGGAAAATAATTTCTGACTGATAGTGCATTTTCTTTTTTTAAAAAGTCCTTTGTTTTATCTCTTAAAAAATGGCTTTCTCTGTGAAAGAATAACAGCCCAAAATTAATCAAATTTTCTCATCATATTCTAGAATCTTGTAAGATTTAATGTACGAGTATTTTTTGTTTGTTTATGTGAATTTCTGTATCTCTCCAAAAGCAACAACAACAACATACCACCAGTGTAAAATGCATAGCTAGAGACTATGACATACCACAGTGATGTTATCTACAGTGCTGTGATAATGGTGGACTATATATATATGCAGGATCATCCATTGTAAAAGACAGGACTGACAGAGTGCTCAAGGTGCTGGATTCATCCAACAGATAGACAGAAGGGAGTGACTGAGCGAAAGATACAAATGAATATGGGGTGGCTACAATTGAATATTGGCCATGCTTACATCCTGACAAGATCAACAAACCATTGAAAGACTGACCAGGACATTTCCTGTGACACAAACAATGTCATAAATTGCAGAGGTCATTTTAAATTTTTTATTCTCTTCAGACTCATAGGCCATCTTGTAAATCTAGCTTTTTTTTTTTTTTTTAAATTATTATTATTTGTTTAAATGCTTTTTTTTTTTTTGTCCCCTGATTGTTTCAAGGTTTTTTTTTATTTCTCCTTTTATTTTTTTTTATTTTTCTAATTTTTTTTACAAAATATTTTTGGACATTTGTTTTCTTTTTTTTGGCATGTTATTTTGTTTCTTCTGGAGGATAAACAAGATGAGAAAACCCAAATCAATATTTACCTTTTTTTTAGATGTAACTATTTTTTCACAGTTATTTTTCTTCCATTTAGTCACTCAAAGTATCAAAAGTCCATGACAAACCTTGAATAAGCTGAACTTAATCAAAGACTAACCTGATGGTAAAACGTAAAAACATAGCAAGACATCGTCACTGTTTATTTCAAAACTCAAAGTAATGTCGAATAAAATTTTGAAAATGTGAAAAAGAAAAACAATTTATGCAGCAAATAAAGCCATTCCCATATTCCTGAAACTTACAAATGCCTATCCTGATACAAACGTATAGTTCATAGACCTTGTCCTCTTCTTTTTTAATCTTTAGCAGTAAATGCTATTAAACTATATCATTCTGATATTTCTCTATGCCATTGTGAACACAAAGCAAGCTCAGTGTGTAAAATGCAATTTGATTCTCACACCATCAATGCTCAAGAAAAAATAACAATGAAACTAATTAATCTGTGCACAACATGTGAAAAGCAAAATGTTTTCAGTTACAATGTTACTCCAGTTGGTACATCATGGGCTAGTCAAGTTAGTCTCAGTGAAATTAGATGTTAGCTTCATAGCATGTGTTGTTTTTTTAACAGTTTGAGTTAATGTTACAAATAGTGTTATCAACAATAAACATTCCAATGTGTTGGAGGTATTAGACAGTAATCAAATTATGAAATAAAATTTACAGACATGACCAACTGCAGTAATGTGTTATACATAATATAAAATGCTCATAGCTTAGCAGCATTTAAAGAAAAAAAAAAAAGGAAACCTTTTCACAATTTTTAGCGCCAAATGCAAAAATTAGATATGTATTCCATGACATGCCATGTACCTGCACACATTAAATAATGATCAAATAATGCAATGCACACTCATCTGTCTCTCACATTAAGTCCAACAGTTCCTGACTGATGCTCCTCATCATAGATATTTTCCAAATAACAATTTATGGCACCTGTAGTATAATAAGGCACATTTCTGGGCAATCTGCTCCAATCTGCTCTGATTACGATTACTCATGGGACATATTTCACCTCTGATAATATGCTCTTACTGGAAATAAATATTCATGGGCTATTGCACAGTTCTAGAATCTGCCCACAATTGAGCTGAGGTCAATAGTGTCCCACACAGAACTGAGGGGATTGTCTGCGTAAACCCGGTAAAAATACTCCATGCGGCTGACATGTTGGACCATGTACACCTCAATGCTGGGCTGGAGACTGGCCTCCTTGAACCAGGGCAAGCCTTTGTATTCTGGTCATGAAACAGAACATACCAGATGCTCTTGACTGTGTATACAAACAAATTTTCCACTTTGCCTTCCTTAGAGTTTGTCATTTATTTTACTTGTAACTTTGGTATAAAATGACACATATATGTCACACAACCGGATAAAAGGAGTCAGAGTGGATTATGTTGAGAAAATGTCATTATATTGGCCACAGAGTCTTAGGGACTCTATTTGATACAAACTGAATATTTCGGCATAGAAGAGGTCATCATGGCCAAATTATTTTTTTCTCCAAAGATAAAACACAATGTTTTTCCTTTTGTTTAGCACCATAAACTCTGTAGATGACAATTTTCTGCCCAGGTAGCAATCTTCAGGCAGCTCAGAATTGTACATGAAAAACTGGACTCATTTCAGCCGGTTGCAGAGCACATATGTGACTGTCTTCCTTGTGTTATGATGATATTTTTAAAAAATGCAAAAGCAAAGCAAACTTCAGTAATTTTTACATAGCATTTCTTAGCATATGCGTTCACTTCAAAATGTTACACAATAATGCACAATTTTGTTAACATCCAAGTATCATATCATTAATTTGTGCTCGTGAGAATATTAAACACAACAAACAAATGAAATGAGTATTACATGTATAAGCATTTAAACACTGACTTGCTCTAAAACACACAACAAAAACTGTACAAGTTGTAATGCAAATTCAATCTCTTTACTTGTTTCTTGTTATTATTATTTTTTTGTTTGCCACTTTTTTCAAAAATTGGAAATACTATCTGTCAGCTTTGTGTACTCCTCTAGAATATTTAACATTCATGGATGGCACAGACATTTGTATCTGGCTTCTTTAAACATAAGCACAGGTTTGATATATCCTAGACATGAGCTGATGTTGGAGATTTCATAAGATTTAACATGAGTATTATGCACATTACATTTTTTGCAGAAGCTTGAAATATTTCCTGTGAAATTCCTATCTCTGTGACATGAACACTTAAACATCCACAGTCAAAGCAATGGACAAATGGCAGGCAGTAAATGACAAGCAAAGCATGCCAAAGAAAACAGTCATGCAAAACTAGTGCAAGTGCAGGCAAATCTTTTCATCTGAAAATCAATCTGCATGCATTGTCATACCAAACTATAGACAGGTGTTGTTGTTGCTGCTTTTGGATTTAGTTAGCCCTAGTACAAAATTGGCTATGTCATGTGCAAGGATAATTCCTCTTTACTGAAGTATTTCCTGCTTTCCATAGCTTTTGTTTGTGTGGAAGGCTCTGATCCATGTTACCAGGACTGAATATTTTCTCTTCGCTGATATTGTTGTATTGTATGGTATTCAATTCTGTGAAAAAGGACTGAAATTCTGCCCTATTCAGCTGCCTTGTATGCAATAAGTGCTTTACAAGTGCTACTAGTATGATTATCAAAAGCTAAATCTGTTGTTTGAGAAATCAAGAACATAAACTGATTGCCTCTGTGCTGTATATTGACACAGCACATTGCCATGTGAAGAACTACTGCAGTGGACACTGCATTTCTGTGAACTATCTATGGGACAGGACTCAAACATGATAATACAGATTTGATTGGATCATTCAGTCATTTTCCACTCCTCTTCTATTGCTGAAATCTTTGTTAGCTGCCCACTTTTCTGTTTCTTAATATAGCTGATGGATCATTCCTGGTATTTTGCTCGAGATAACCACTACAAAGGAAGTTGAAAGCCATAACATAACAAGTCTACTGGTTCTTCTTTTTGTTTTTTTTTTTGTTTTATCTTATCAGCTTTTGATCATGATATTCCCTTATTAACTAATGAATTTTCTGACAATCCATTCATGGCAAACTGGATTTGTCTCTTCATTCATTTATTCATCTACTATTTTTTGTTCCCTATGCTTCTGTCCCAGCCTGTACTATGGACTTGCTAAATTGTATTTTCAAATTATATTTGATCTGTCATAGGGTCAATGCTTTCCTGATCTGTCATAGGGTCAATGCTTTCCTGATCTGTCATAGGGTCAATGCTTTCCTGACTGCTGCCCATTGGAGATCGCAAGCACCAAATGGATGTTTTCTTCTCCATCATTCATAAAGACATTGTTGTAAGAGCCAGTGATATAATTACTTGTTCAAAGCACATGATTAGCTGATTTTTGTCTTCATTTCTGATGTTTTTCTTTGGTCATTGTTGTTCTTTCACTAGTTTAACTTTTGATGATGACTTTGCCATAGGATTCCAGTAGAAAAAAGCTGGGTCAAATCTCACTGAATATCAAGGAGAAAACAATGCCGAGAGGGCAGAAAAGAACAAGTGAGCTATCTACGAGGAGCTAAGATTTGCAGAGATCACAATGTAACTAGAGAACATATGTCAAAGAATAGATTGACCTTGAGAGATACTTGAGTCAGGTCCAGGTTCTCATAACTAAGCAGAACAGAGGAACAACTGGATCATCCTGGAACTGAGATCCCTGTATTCAGAGTACAAGGAGGAGATCATGGCTACAACCTCTAGGGGAGGAACTAAATAGTTGTACAAGAGACTGAAAAGAACAGAGAGGGGACCACAATGAGTAGGAGGAAAAAGTCTACGAGCGACTGAGCACATGAAGAGAGGAACACTCTGAGAAAGGAGAGATGTGACGTTGAGATCAAAGTTGACAGATGGATAGAGGAGGGATCAGGGCCTGGAGCTAGAACCAGCATCAAGAAGAACATTGGGATCCTATAAATGCCTGATGAAAACCATTGCTGTCTCCCCTCCTTGACAACTGTGTCAGTATCTTGAGTGCATCATCAAAACTGAGCCCATTCTCCCTAGAATACCAAATATTTTGACATTTTCAGGAGATATGTGCTTATTCTGCATAAATCTTTTGTTCTCCATACTTCCGTTATATGTTGACTGATGTGTAACTGAAACAGTCACTCAGATTTCTTTTCATATTTATCCAAGTGTATGAAATAGATTTTTGTAACACTTCCCTCACCACTGGCCATGGTTTGCATCAAACATTTGCTACCAACAACGGGATGAATCTCTACCTTACCATGGAGCTCTCTGTAACATTTGCCAGTATGTTTATGACATGATGCCAGGATTTCTTCCTTACCATATCACCAGCTTCATCTCAATTACTTTTTTTTTGGAGTCTAGGTAAACTCAGTCCATATTCTAATTCTAATGGATGCTGAATGTTTGAACAATTTCAGTAAGGTTCCTAGACTAAAAACTTTCATGAGCAAACTGATTGACCTAATGCTGATATACTTTATCATGGCTCCAGCTGTGGGTCTGATCAAGCCAGTATTTAGTGTATACTGCAAAGGCATCATTTTGTCATATTCAGAGGCAAATGTCACAGAGAGCTGTGTAGAGAACTTGAGGCACTTACCGAAGATTCTCTTAGGAATGATGGGAAGTTCAGTTTCCAGAGGTTTGCTGCGGCCATATTTGTTCTCAGCGTAGATTCTGTAGTAGTACTGCTGATTCTCAAACAGAGCAGCTGAAGTGAAGATAGTGACATCAGCTTCAGTGCGGCCACAGTACATCCAGGTACGCTTGCCCTCGTCACGACGTTCCACAAAGTAACCTGTGACTGGGGAGCCACCGTCTGAGGTGGGAGGTTCCCATTGGATAGTGGCAGAGTCTCGGGTGATTTGGAGGGTCTTCACTGGTCCAACTGGGCTTGATGGTGGGCCTGCAGGAGATATAATTACATCGATTTTTTAGGATATTCAGCACTTCTCTCACCTTGAAAACAATAATGATCATTATCTTTAGCACATAAAGTTGCTTGCTACTGTCTCATTTCTTTTACAGGCACATAATTCAGCTTAGTAGTAATAAAAGTTTGATTAGGCTAGAAGCATGCAATGTTTTTTTTTTGTACATATTTATCTCCAATTTATCACATGAAGAATTTCAAACTTACAGAAAAGAAATACTGCAGATGCATTTCAAAGTCCAGGGTTATTGAATCATTATGGTCAGGATTAAATGTTAGAGCGTATGATTTATAAATAATACATGACTGACTTATGAAATGAAAGCACAACTAGGATATGGAACAGCATCCAATACAAGTAGCCATGGAATCAACTCACCATATGGACATTTGGGTGTGACAGTTCTGTCAGTCTCCAGGGCTTCACTGAGACCAACTTTGTTCTCTGCCATCACACGGAATTTGTACTCTACACCCTCCAGCAGGTTCTCAACCTGTTAAACATCACAGGGGGATAGAGTCTATAGTATGAAAACCACAATGTTATGCACTTGAAACATTGTATCAGCTGAGAGCCTGGTGCTTTGGAAAAAACAGTTAATCTAATCATGAACTATTCCATATACCTTTTCTGTATCTCATAATAATCTCACTACAGTTTATCAGTATTAATTGCTGGATTTAGAACCCCTTGATAAACATAAATTAGTTGAAAACTGTAAACACAAGTGTGAAAGCACAGGCTGACAGTTTATTGTGCCAATTCTGGAAATAGTAAAGAGAGAAAGGGAATATACCAATATTTATTTTTTTTATTTTATGCCAAATAATTCTCACCTTGAAGGTGGTTTCATCAGAAGGAATGGAGTCCACCCGCACCCATCTGGGTCTCCTGGTGTCAAACTTCTCCACAACATAGTTTGTGATGGGGGCGCCACCGTCTGAGTCAGGTTTGCTCCAGGTCAGAGTGACACTGTCTTCTGTAACGTTGCTGACTTGCAGAGGTCCATTGGGTGCGGACGGTTTCTCTGCAAAAGGAAGAACAAGATTTCAATGGTGTGAATTTTCCACAAACAAAACTTGTCATATATATTGTGAATTAGCAACTTACTGGACCACCAAAATACACCAATGAAGGCAAAACAAAGGGTTGTTTTGTTCACATAAGCTTCACAAATATTTACCTTGTCACTCAGATTCTTTCTCAAACTTATCAAAGAATATCAGTTGTTGTTTTTTTTCTAAAAATTCATCAAACTCATTGCCAGTGATGAAAAGCCTGAAGCTTTATCTATTTTGTTTCCTTAATCGTAGGTTTGAATTCATTCTGATGAGGTCCAGTATAAGAAACTCACCGATGGGTCTGGCTGGTGTGACAGGTTTAGACAAAGTTCCTGGTTCACCCAGACCAGCTGATGTCTTAGCTCGGACTCGGAATTCATACTCGTAGCCCTCAATCAGATTTGGCACCGTGCATTTGCAAGTGGTGTTGTAGGTCTCTTCTGCCGGCACCCAGGAGGCAGCTCGGCCTTCCCGCTTCTCCACGACATAGCTGGTGATAGGAGAGCCACCGTCATATCGGGGTTTCTTCCACTCCAGGGTGACTGACTGGCGGTCGTAGCGGACACAGCCAACATCTTGTGGAGCTGTGGCTGGTTCTGCAAGGGGGAAACCAGAAAGAAACATTTTGTGAGGATTTTTAATTACAGAACTGAGATGAGACTGCTATGGAAAGATGCAGGATAATATATCAATCTTTGATAGAAACACCTAATCAGATTTCATTTCTCCTGAAAGGAAAATTTGGACAGATGGAGATGATGCACAATTGGTCAGAAGGTGTCTTGATGACTCCATCCTGAGGCAAGGACTTAACAGGAAGAAGAAAAGAAAGTTCCTTTCACAGCTGATGTGAGATAATGACATAATTTAACATGCATTCACACTCCCATGCATGAACATCTTAAATGTCATAAATAGTGTCAGTGCAAAATGAGGCATTTAATATCTTTTTTTTTTTTTGTGGCAGTCTTTGACAGCTATTCAAAATTTTAATTTTCGCAAACATTCTTCAGATTAATAGTTGTTTGTGTCAAATAAGTGACTGGCAATGGAAAGATCAACTGCGGATCTAAGGTAAGTGCATTACAATGAAACTTACTGAGTGGTTCATAACAATAAACCTGATAAAACAAAACCATTGTAATAGTAGATTAAATTGAAACCCCTAAATGTGTTACAGGTTACTAAGGTAGGTGGCCAGAGCTAATTTGAGTTCCAGGCATGACTGCCTAATACTCACCAATGGGTTTCTCAGGTGTGACCGGTTTCATCAGGGTGACTGGTTCACTCAGTCCCTCCTGGTTCTCAGCAAACACTCTGAAGGTGTATGGACGACCCTCCAGCAAGTTGCGGGCATTGATGGTCTTGGTCTTGGCATCGGTGTAGCCCACACGGGTCCACTGCTGTCGTCCAGCTTCTCTCTTCTCCACCAGATAGCCCAGGATCTCGGAGCCACCATCTTCTTCTGGGGCTGACCATTCCAGCTGAGCCGATTCATCAGTGACACCTGTGACTTTCAGGTCTTGTGGTGCCGAGGGAGGATCTGCAAAAAAATAAAAAAATAATGTATATAATATCAATGTATCTTCATAGATACACACTGGTTTTTAATTGTGTATCATTTGGTTCATATGTGAAACACTAAAATTTTTCAATGAAATTACAATGCGATAAATTCATCTCAGCAATGTTAGAGAACACTACTGACCTGTCAATCTTTCTTCAGCCATATTTGTTCAACTTCAAGACATGACAATTTATACAGAACTATTGGCAATAGAAGAGAGGGCCTTGCTCTTGTATTGTATGTTACTTGAAAGTAATTGTAAGTGCAAAGTGTAATAATTGAATCTTGGAAAGGATCGGTCTCTTATCATTTCTAGGATTTAATAAGCACCGATATTTCACAAGACAAGAAAAAGCTGCCTGTAAATATGCAAAGTTATAGTAAGAGAATTAAGCTATTACTATTTAAAAAAAAAAAAAAGCCAACTTTTCACATATTTAACAATGGTGTAAAGTAGACCACTGATATAGGGATAGAACATACGCTTACCATATGGACTCTTGCACTTGACAGAGGCCTTCATGTCCAGAGGTTCACCGGCTCCCAGCTTGTTCTCAGCATAGACGCGGAAGTTATAGTCGTGGTCAGGTATGAGGCCACTGACAACATACTTGGTGTTGTTACCAGGGACTTTAGCTGCCCTGACCCAGCCGCCTCGCTGAATGTCCAGTTTGTCCACAATGTAGCCAGTCACCTGTGAGCAACGGAAGACATTAAGTGATTGTCCATGTTCCTTTCTCAGTAATACACAATCATAACTGATTCTATAAAACTGGTATAGTGGCTTCATCTTTTCTATTTGTCTGTCTTATGACATATTTTTTCTTTGATGCAGCAGATCCTCATAAATGAAGATCAAGCCAAAGTAAAGAGTATTACAACATTTAAACATTAAAAAGAATCAGAGATCCTATGCAAATGTTTCTATGGAACAGGATAAGGCAATTATATGCCATTTTCTCTCAACTAAAATATTCCATTCTCCTGACAATTTTGTGTTCATCACTTTCCTATTACAAAAGAACCAAATATTATCTAACAGCTTATTCACAATTTCACTAGTAAACAAACAGAAATCAATAGAATTTTTACCACCCAAATATACATAATCAGCCTCACACATCCTTAAGTTGATGAAAACTTACTGGTGAACCACCGTCATCAAGTGGTGGTTGCCATGACAACGCAATGGAGTCACGGTTGAGATTCTCTGTCCGGAGAGGACCACGTGGGGCACCAGGAGGTTCTGTGGCAGAAGAATATCAATACAAAACAATTACACAGGATTTATAAGAAAAAGAAGAGACTTTCCAAATGTGCAATCTTCTGCTTTAATTCTCAGATTCTATGGAATGAGAATAAATGGTTCTTTTAAATCATATAAAGCCAATTATTATCATGGTTCAATCTCTCTGTGGGTGTGTACCCTAGCTGCCTTCATACATCTTGCTGTCAATGGAAGATGAGAACAAAAAATCTAATTTTGTTCTTTTTTCTTTTTTAAATTAACAAAATATTCTTTTTTTTTTTTCTGGCATGATACCATCACCACTACATTTTCTCAGTGCACTGCCATGCCTACATAACAGCATTCCTTTCTTTTCTTCACAAACAAACAAACATGTGCTGATGGCACTGACTCACCCATAGGTCTGGAAGGAATGACAGGTGAGTCTGCCTCCACTGGTTTGCTTCGACCAATGGCGTTCTGGGCACAGATCCTGAACTTGTACTCCTCTCCCTCAGTCAGGTTCCTCACCATGTGACGTGTGGCGTTGGGATCCACCTCAGCCACAGTCTTCCACTCTGTGCAGATGGAACAACCAAAAGTGTCTTAGCAAAGCATTTCATAGTTACAGACCATTCCACACCCAGCTCCACAGGAACAAAAGGCAGTTATCTTTACGTGTGAAACAGGGAAATGCAATATTTTTAATGATAGAGATCTGCCTTATTCAGATTTTGTTGTCAATTTATGATTTCGAAATTTATATTGAACAATTTATCCTTATTAATTATAATAACAAAGTGTGCTCACTATGTTTCATCAGTTAATTTTTTCCTTGTATTACCCCCACAGATAGACTGTCTGTATCATTTATAAGCCATCCTCTAGTAGCACTGACAAAAAAAAAACAAAAAACCAAAACTAAGGGCTGTATCTCGAGGTGGAGATTCTACAAGATACTTCAGTTTTTTTTATTGTTCAAATGTCATCAGCCAGTAGGCATATTCTCACCTCCAGATTTGTCCTGAGCCTCAATGATGAATGCTGTCAATGGGGAGCCACCATCATCCAGGGGAGGCAACCAGTCCAGTGTGACAGAATCAGCGTTGATCTTGCTGGCTCGCAGTTTGCCTGACGGTGAGCCAGGTTTCTCTGCAAAACAAAGATCAAAGTGAATCATTCCAGCCATTAAAGCGATGGTACTTTAGTGTCATTCATGTAAATGTCCATGACTACTTGGTTTGCCTCAACAAAGCACAGAAAGTTGTCAGACTGTTCTTTCACCTTTTATTTCTCTTTTTCATGTTTGTCATTTGCTTACCTTTAATACAACCCTCATGACAATTCATTCCCATAAAAGCAAATAAGACTATGCTACCAAAAGTTCTAAAGTCATCAGTGATTCAGGTCATCCTTTTTATTTATTTTATGTTATTTCAGATTCCTCTACTCAATCTCAACTTGCCATCCAATGTTCTTCTCAATCATTCAGCATCAGAATGTCTGTGACTTTCAAAACTGAAGATCAAACACATACCTGGAGCTCTGCGACATGTGACAGGTACATCAGATTCCAGAGGAGAGCTGACACCTTCAGCATTCTCAGCAAACACACGGAAAATGTAGTTGTTGCCTTCCATAAGTCCGGTGACATCAATAGAGTTAACATTGGGTTTGACAGTGTCCACCTAAACAGTACAAACAGCAGCAAGAAACCATGATGTACACACAGACAGCAAGAAACCATAATGTACACACAGACAGCAAGAAACCATGATGTACACATAGACAGCAAGAAACCATGATGTACACACAGACAGCAAGAAGACATGATGAGTGAGAATCAAGTCAAGACATTTAACATGATGCATAAGCAAAATTTTGTTACAAAAAAAAATATTTTCACTGGAAAAACTTTGCCCAAAGTTGTAAAGAGCGTGTTTTGGTTTACACTTAAAAACTTTTATTAGCAACAACAGAGTCACTATCAATAATAACCTTCAAATCCATTTGTAATTTTGAGGGAAAAATGTGAGTACAGTGTTTAGCAGTGACCCTACTGACATTTTCTGTACAATGACACCAAATGTGACAAACTCTAGTGTTCAGCTGTTTTTACCTTCATCCAAGCCTGTCTCTTGGCATCCCTGCGTTCAATGGTGTATCTCTTGATGGGCAGTCCACCATCTTTCTCTGGAGGTTTCCATTTGATGGTGGCCGATGTACTTGTGACATCAGTAACTTCCAGGGGGCCCACAGGGGCGGACGGGGGCTCTGTGGAAAACAAAGTCCAGAGATCAGCCAGAATCTCCAGTTGTTATCTCTCAGGTATTACTTACGTCTGTGTGTAATGAGTTGAGTGGCCAATAACAAGGTTTCCAACTCTCTAATCAATCACTGACTCTTCAATTCTCAGAAGTTTATAATTCAAAGTCCTGAACAAAACACAAAGATTATTTGGTTTTGGTTTTCTGTTGAAATGTACATTTCTGAAAGTGAGTGAATCAAGTCCTGGATGATAAGACTGAGAACCACAGACCTGCAAGCAGTCTATGGAAATCATTTTTGTTAACATCAGCCAGACATGTTGTATAGTTTGAAAAATGACTGCCATATGTAGTGTCTGTTGTGAATATCCATGCCTGATGGATGGCTGGTTACTATAATGTCTACCAGTTGAATGAGATGCAGTGTATAGGGTGGATAACTTACTGTATGGGCTCTGTGGCACAACTGGCTGATCCAGCACTGCCGGCTCTGAGACGCCAGCTGTGTTCTCAGCCATCACTCGGATCTCATAGGAAGTGCCCTCTGTCAGGTAGAGCACCTCGCAGGAAGTGACCACAGATTTCACCTGACGGAGAGAATCAAGAACAACACGGAGACCATAAGCAGTGATCCAAGGTCAAGTCACTTCTAACATTCACCAAAATATAAGAGAATTATAAGTGTACCCTCGTTACAAAGCCTAAATCTCTGAACTACTCACAATGTTGGTGAACTTGATGCAACAAGTAGAATTTTTTGTTTAACATTTTCATGATGTTCATTGATACCCTGTATACTTGAAAGGTGTATATACTTATTATGTGTCTGCAAACATATAATAATACAGAACCAAACTTCATGTCTTGCATGAGTAACAAAAGTAAGTAGGTTACTGTGTGAGGGTGAGGGGTAGGTTTTTACTAATTCAAAGTCATGTGTTAGTCATATTCATATGGCCACCATACAGAGAGAAGTGTCTGTCCATGACTTACCCTGTCAACATGAGACCATGAGGACTTCCAGTTCTCCTTCTTCTCTACAATGTAGTTGGTGATAGGAGAGCCGCCATCACTCTTGCTGTGGTCCCAGGCGATGCTGACAGAGTCACGCTGGGTTTCTTCAACCCGCAGGTTCTGTGGTGGTGTTGGTGGTTCTGTGCAGACAGAGATGCCATAACATTAACTTAGTCACCTAGCTACTAAGCACAGCTGTTACCATCACTGACTATGGAAATACATATCTCCATGCTCACTCCACAATCATCTCCCTCATTTAGTTGAGCTTTTGAGATGAGCTGCTAGTTACAATCAACACCACACAGTGACTGGTTTGGCAGTCATTTTCATTTTGTTAACCAAATGCTTTAATATTGTCTGCCACATAGATATTGTATATAGACTACCCTAGCAGGTCTCTTTTGCACTGGAGGGATTTGGTTCATTTTTTCAATCAGCTAGAAGTGATATGAGCCATTTTGGAATGACAGCAATGCTATTGGTTTACTGTGATGAAATGCCTGTAAACTGTATAAAGCCTCTCCTATGGTCCTTGGTGAGTAAGCAAATCTGACACATAGCAATAAATCACTAAGAGAGAGAAACCAGATAAACAGAACAACCACAGTAGCTACAACTGCTGCCTTACTGATGGCCTTTGCTGGTGTGATGGATTTCTCAGTTTCCAGGAATTCTCCCAGTCCCACATCATTCTCAGCAGCAACTCGGAACTTGTACTTCTTGCCACTGTCCAGATCTGGCACCCGGATGCTGTTCTTGAAGCCATCAGTGGTACCAACATCTGTCCACTGGGCAGAGGGTGTGTCTTCCTTCATCTATAAAGAGAGCAAGTTAAACACTTAGTATGTGAAGTTCTGGCTTTCATCATGAACTCTATGATCCCCACTGTATTAAACATTTTTACAGAGATGGGAAGACAAGATCCAGGAATAGACAGGAAATAGAGACTTGCTGATTCACAAAGAGCAGTAGAAGACAGAGAGGTTGGAGGGAGTTAGTGGCCTCATCTTCACTGACACTCCTACAACATGGACAGTGGTCAAGGGATAGGTGAGCTGAAGTGATGTGGAGTTCAGCCAGTAGCCTGAATGTGATAGCACAGATAACAATCATATCTTGAGCAGCCAGGCAGAGAAGCCTGAGTCAAAAGACAAGCTTGGGAGTTCAGTGAGAATGCAGAGCTAAATCTCCAATGACTGGCGTTCAAAAAGCTTTCCATATACCTAATTCTGCGGTCTGCTCCATGCAGTTTTAAATCAAACTTTCTCATTCACCAGCAATCTTTTGCCTTCTCACATTATATTTCTATAACAATATAATATATATGTTCTGCTTTTAAAAGAATGTTGTTTTTTTTCAAAAGCGTTTTTCCTTTCTTTGCCGAGTGCCAACTTTAGACAGTAAGATAAGAGCATCACTGGGTCCAATGCTCACCTGCACAGTGTATTTCTTGACTCTGGCTCCGCCATCATCCTTAGGTGGCTTCCATTCAACAACAACACCTTCCTCTGTGGCCTTGGGCACGCTGATGCCTGTGGGTTTGCTGGGTGGATCTGGGAAAAGTAAAACAGCATCAGTTAGGCTGGTCTTCTGACAAACAACATTTAACTACAGTCAATGCAAACTACAGACCAATGCAAAACAGCTGTTGAAAAATTGTTCTTGTGCCTTTAAAAACTATTATCTTATTTAACACTTTCAATCCAAAAATTAGCAAAACATTTCATTCTTTTCCAGCTGAGCCAGTACTTAGCCTCTTTCCTTAGCATGTTTGACAAATATCATGTGGATACAGGAATATTACATCCCACATAAAATATTCAAGTGTTTTTTGTTAGAGCAATTTGTTCCTCTGAGGACCTTAAAAAGAAAAGTATTCATGACATGTTGAGATAATTTATCTAAAGTATTGGTTTTCTTCTGGGGTCACCCATTATTTTATTCACTCCAGTTGCACATTTGTTGATGTTTAGATGCCTGCACTGTAAATTTTAACTGTCAATCTGTCACTGATTATCATTATTTTTTATTTGAAGTTTCTCAGTATTAGTTGAAACTGTGTGAACTTCCTTTTCCAGCGTTTCATATAAACATTGCACAGATACAAGGTCCATAATCTGAGGTCAAAAGACAAAAAATACCTCGTTTCACACGTGGTGTGACTGTCTCTGAGCCTTCCAGCGGTTGGCTCTCTCCCTCCGCATTGATGGCCCTGATACGGAAGTAGTACTCGTTGTTCACCACAAGATTGCGAGCAGTGAACTTGGTCACATTAGGTGCTGTGGTGCCAGCGCGGCCCCAGGTGCTGCGGCGAGATTCTCTGATCTCCACAGCATAGTTGAGGATGGGAGATCCTCCATCATGTTTGGATGGTTGCCACTCAAGTTCACAGGAGTCTTGTGTGACAGTTAGGATTCTCAGTGGAGCTTCTGGAGGTGACGGGACATCTGCAGACAAACAATGGGTGGCGAGTCTTAAAGTAACTACAGAGCATCACAATTAGAAAGACTAACAGACATTGAGAAGTTCAAAACAGATGAACAGATGGCCACAGATAGAGGAGGAGAGAGAGTTTTGGACTATGTATCCTGTCTGCACTATGCACTATGTATTCTGTCTGCACTATGCACTATGTATCCTGTCTGCACTATGCACTATGTATCATGTCTGCACTATGCACTATGTATCATGTCGGACATGGAAGGATAACTAAACTGGAGTGAACATCAGCAATAATTACAGTTGTTGTATGCCAAAACATGGCATTTATGACATTGAAATAATCATGCATCTACAACTGATATTCTAATTTTGAATGACCAGCCAAACTAAGATAATGAGGCACATGAGGTCACAAAAGTTTTCACTTGTTACTTTTGAAATGAAGTGTCTGACTGGGCAGGATGAATACAAATGAAAGTTTGAGTAATGGCACCTACATGTACTATGTGACTGCTGTGACTTTAATAAATCAATGATGTCTTGGACTTGAATAAATCTATGATACTTTGAATGCTTGCTTTCCCATAGTGGAAACTTGCCATTGACAGGCTTGGCCATCAAAGACCACTGCAGTTGTGTTGGACTTTTCCAGCTGTATCCTCATTTTAAAGATGGATCATAAAATTAAAAACCATTAACTTCTTATTTATAATGAGATATTCTGTTCAGTATTATGATATATCAGCATAGATATTTCACTTTCTTACCAAATGGAGACTTGACCAAGATCGGCTTGTCCATCTCCAAGAACTCGCTGGTGCCTTGCTTGTTGACAGCTGCCACACGGAACGTGAACTCTGTGCCTTGCAGTAGATTCTTCACTGTGATCTTAGTGACATCACTCAGGGTCTTCTCCACTCGTGACCAGGTAGTGCGCAAGGCTTCTCGCTTTTCAATGGTGTAGCCAGTGATGGGAGAGCCACCATCGTCTTCGGGAGGTCCCCACTCCAGAGAGACTGAGTCTCGGCTCAGCAGCTTAGCTGTGATAGGCTTAGTGGGTGGACCTGGGGGACCTGATCAGCACATAAATTGTATTAATAGCTGACTGTCTTAATATCTTATGTAAATGTACAAAAAGTCTACCCATATTTTAGATTTTTATTTTGGCCAACATTTTCTGATAGCAACCACAGTATTGTATTGAACTGTAAATATTTTTTCTCTTACTCTTCTGACTTTTTCATTCAACAAGTTTCTGATTTCAGAATGATGTTGTCTATTGTCAAGAGCGGATTCTGTAAAATTTCAGTTTTCTTATTTGAATCATGTAAAAATCTGAAACACATATCTGCATAGGATTCATGTAAAAAAAAAAAAAAGCTGCAGATTATTAAACATACGAGGGCACTATTGAATCTCAATCATTGATTTTATATGGCTCAGCCGGGCATTTCAACATGTTGAATCTTACCTTTCTGTCTCTCAGGTACAACAGAATCTGAGTCCAGTGGTTTGCTAGCTCCGACCTTGTTGAAAGCTGTGACACGGAACCAGACTTTCTGGCCTTCAGTCAGATCCTTGACCTTGACTTTAGTGACATCGGCATCGGTGATGGTGACCTCTGTCCAGACATCCTGCTTGGAGCTGATCTCCACTTTGTAGGCAGTGATGGGAGCTCCACCATTGTCCCGCGGCGGCAGCCACTCCATGATGAGACTGGTGGCTTCCACTTTGCTGAAGCGCACGGGGCCCACAGGGCGGTCTGGAGCCACTGGGAGACATAGACAAAAACACATAATAAGCTGGGAGACTAGACCAATGACTCACTACACCTGGTATCACAGTGGCATCTGTCAATGACTTACACAACCATAACATGGTGGTGATCATGCCACTGTTTCATTAAATGCTAATATAATCAACACAGGCCATTTAACCCCCCGCATTACACATGCAAATAATAGCATTGCTTTTAATATCTGAAAAAAAATTACTCATGTCTATGAAAAAAATAACACTACTCATGTTAGAAAAACTCATGAAATCCCATGCTTAATTGCAATAAAAACTTGTCTCTTACAAAACAACAAAATTATTTCTAATGCAGAATGAAAGACTAGTGGACATACCTGGTTCTTTAACAGGAACAACAGGTTCTGTGAGTTCCACAAAGGGTCCGTATCCTTCCTCATTCTGTGCGGAGACGCGGAAGAAGTACTCAGCACCTTCCAGCAGTGAGGGCACATCAAAGGTTGTGACCCCTGGTTTGGTGGTGCCGGCCTTCATCCAGGAGCCCCAGCGTTTGTCTCTTCTCTCCACCAGGTAGGATGTGATGGGCAGACCACCAGTGTCTGAGGGAGGTTTCCATTGGATGCTGGCTGAGTTGGAGGTCACCTCCGTCACCTTCAGGTTCTCTGGTGCTGCTGGTGGTTCTGAAGATGTCAGAAAACATACACTGTTACTTTCTTCTGCTTGTGCCTCCAAATTTGACATTATCTGTGTATGTTCTGTGATAATAATATGATATAACTTGATGTTCCTCATATGGTATGTCTCGTCTGTCAGGGCCAGGAGAAAAAAACTATCTTGAAAGAAACAACAACAACAGGCAGCCTTAGAAGAGGAAGACAAAGGAAAAGATGAGAGGCCAACATCCAAGAATGGACATGACTGAGACTGGGTAAGTTCCAGAGAGCAGTAGAGGACAGAGAGGTGTAGAGGAGGTTGGTGAAGTCAACCTCACATGCATCTCTACAACATTCACAGAAGTCCAGAGATAAATGAAAAGATGGTAAAGTGAAGATGTTGTGGTGAATTAAAAAACAATAATAGCTGTTATAGAGAGATACTTACTGTAGGGAGATTTGGGCACAAGTGGTGTGTCACTCTCCAGAGGCTTGGACTGTCCAGCCACATTCTCAGCCAGGACACGGACAAAAAGTTCTTTGCCCTCCTGCAGGTGTGTGAGCTCACAGGTCAGTTTGTCTGGACTCACTCGCTCCACTGGCAGCCAGGATGTCTTCCAAGCATCGCGCTTCTCCACAATGTAGTGTGAGATGGGTGCTCCACCATCATCTTTGCTGTGTTTCCAGGAGACGCGTCCGCTCTGCTTGGTGATGTCAGAGAACTCCAGTGGTCCCACAGGGGCAGAAGGCGGGTCTGAGCAAAGTCAAACACACCAATGAACACAGGTATTACTGACAAACTGGTAGGGCTTAAACCCACTCACTAATCTGTCTTCACACATTGAAACCAAAGATGTCCAAAGAAACAGCATTTTTGTTTATCAAAATGGCTTCACAAGTCATGTCTGTTTCTTTTAATTGACAATACATAAAACAATCTTATCATGAATAAGGAACAGCGGTCATTTACTCTTAGCCAATGTGCAATGGTCTTACACTTTACTCTGGAAGTAAATTAGAGAAAACTGATAATGCTATTCATAGACAAACACACCAGACACACAGGCAGACACAACACAAGGTCAGTGAACTCACTGATAGGCTTATCCAGTCTGACAGCTTTAGAGGTGATGCCTCTTTCTCCCACACCAACTTCATTCTCGGCAGAGACAGCAAAAAGCCACTCCACCTCCTGCTCCAGGTCAGAGATCATCTGGTAGTTCTTATAGCTGTCCACACTGGCAACCTAGCCATGACAACAGGAAGTCAAACATCTCAATGGAATATTGCTCTACATGTCTTGTATGTAAAGACAACCAAGCCTGTCGGCTTTATTGCCTTTCCCAATCTTTACAACACAATGACTTCGTTTGATATGAGTCTTCATATCTACAGGGTAAGATAGCATAAGCATAATGTGTTCTGAAATGAGTTGACTAAAAATATTATTTATGTAACATAACATGCATCCGCACTAATATGTGCACACAGAGGTAAATGTCATGTATAGTATCAGAACATGATAGACCAAGAAAAATTCTGCAACTTGATAGGTGTATCACAGATGGCAGAAATAAATTTCTGAAACCCTCTGGAGTAGTTCTTATAACAGACATACATTTTGCA
Organism: Peronia verruculata; assembly: GCA_038406235.1. Lineage (NCBI taxonomy): Eukaryota > Metazoa > Mollusca > Gastropoda > Systellommatophora > Onchidiidae > Peronia > Peronia verruculata. The sequence continues at coordinate 1,042,525 of JBCAUA010000010.1, read as the reverse complement.
AACTGAAAAAAGAGCTCTGATTACACATTCACTCCCAATCAATGAACCTTTTTTTTCCCAGCAAGCTAAGTTACTCCTCTTTGCCAGTATAAGATGTCTAACACAGGCATTGTAAAGAAGGAAACAAACATGTCTGCTCCTGTTAGTTGTTACATGGGAAGTACAAGAATTACCAAGATCTTCTCACAGTGAGAAGGGAACATTTCCATTACATGGTGAACTTTTCATAATTTCATGCTTTCCATCTTTCAAATAGCAAGACAAAACTGACTTGTCTTATATCTCTTGTACTTGGCAAAGGAAAGTCATCTGGCTGATGATCAAAATGGTTCAACTGACTGTTGACTGCACTCACAGCTTCAACAAAAGCACTACTAAACTGTCTGAGGTAATTGTGGGCAGTTGTGGCATAACTAACTTTGGTCAACTTTCCTACAACTCAAACTCTCAGGAACACATTGCCAGTGTTGAAGAAAAAGATCATTCCTTATTCCTAAAAAATAAAGGTCTTCCTATACCCAAATTCAGATTATCTATTTTGGCCTACATATTCTATAACTACATTCTCAGGTTGTGACTTCTCTTGTTCAATACATAAACTTTGCATCACATTCTTCAGTCATCCTGTGGAAATTACCTGAAGAGAATGAAATGTATTATTTCAAATACCAAAATATGTTTGTCCTGTCTCTCACTGGCAAAATCACAGACGTCCACATAAGGTTGAATGGTAAGATGAAGAAAACTAACCTTCTCCCATTTGTCAGATCCTTTCTTGGATTTCTCTACAATGAACTTCTTGATGCGAGCTCCTCCATCACTCTCAGGGTTTGTCCATTCCAAGGTCAGATTGTCTTTGCCGACATTCCTCACATGGATGGACTTTGGTGCGCTGGGCACAGCTGTGAACGGACATAAGATATAAGTATTGCGTAACGGGAGGTTTTATTCTAGGAGATTTAGTAAGTAAACCATAAACAAGCAGACTTCATATGTACTAATGTGTTCAAGTATGAAACAGTCATTCACGTCATAGAGGATACAGATCAAATAATAACAGTGAGAAGTAAGAAGACATTTGGAGTCACCAGGAAGAATTTCTTTGTGAAGTTAATATTTCAGTAGTTCATCTGACTCTGACACTCATAATTACCTGGAGGAACTTGAATAGGCTTTTTCATTTTTTTTTGGGGGGGGGGGGGGGAGGGGGGGAGTAACAATGAAGTGACAAAAACAGGTTCATTACACAAGATGATACTACGCTATGGCTTAAAACTGCCAATAATTATAAACATCACTGACAGACATGACCAGTAATGTAGTTTCTAAATGAAAAAACACTTTTCAAAAGAAAAGAGGTTGGTTTAATTCTGTATTTATTGTTTTAAATACCATCAAGAAGAGCAGCCTGACAATCAATAAGGAAGTAGACAATAACAAGAGACTTACTCAAGATCTTCTGTGGTTTGATTGGCTCACTAACCAGGCCTTGGCTCTGACCCTGGCTGTTGACAGCGATGACTTGAGCCACGTAGTCACTGCCAGGTGAGAGGCCAGTCAGTGTGACAGAGGTCTGGTCAGCCGGCAGCTCGGCAAACTTGCTCCAGGTGGATCTCTTGGCTTCTTTGAACTGAACAAGATAGCCAGTGATGGGTTTTCCTCCGTCAGAGTCTGGGGCTTTCCATGTCAGCTGGGCGCTCTTGTCAGTGACATCTGCCACCTTCAGGGGTCCTACTGGTACTGAGGGAGGCTCTGTAAGCAGTGAACATAAGACACTCATTGATTCTTAAAATGTTATCCAAATCTGATAATAATATGAATTTCAAAGTTATGACACAAATCACATGTATTTAAGATTTGAAGTGACTGACATGTAAAAGACACAGTTTTTAAACATATAAAGATAGAGAGAACAAAACTCTCAAAGATATGGATAATGAATTTGCTAACTGAATGAAATGAGATAGTACAAAATCTGAGCTTCACCGATGTTCTTTTCTTTATGAAGCCTTAGGGTTGGCATATCAAACAATTTCAGTTCATAATTGAGTCAAACAAGTATACAGTATATAAGTGAGATGAGTGAAGGACCCTACCAAATGGACTCTTGATCTTGACAGGCTTGTCCATCTCCAGAGGCTGGCTGGTGCCAACCTTGTTCTCGGCAAACACACGGAAGAAATACTCGGATCCCTCAATCAGATTCTGCACACAGAAAGTGGTGATGTCTGGCGAGATTTTGTCTACACGGCTCCAGCTGGTGCGAGTGGCCTCACGTTTTTCAATGAGGTAGTTCTTAAGTGGTTCTCCGCCATCGTCCTCAGGAGGATTCCACTGAATGGTGGCAGAATTCTTGGTCACTTCCAACACCTTGATGGGTCCAACTGGTTTGGAGGGTACAGCTGGCAGGGAAAATTGAACATGTTAAATGCTTTCTGGATTTATAGTTGACAATATTTAACTGCATTAACTTCCTGTACAATAAACGGCAAGAGGTATTTTCATTGTGAGTGTAAATGCCACTATGGCACCTGTGCAGACTTCCTAGACTATCTACACAGATCATAGGAGGTCATAGCAATGGTGTCAATACTTTCCAGGAATTACTGTATTCATAAGCCACAAGTAATAATTGCACTAACTGCTTTCTACTCTCACTTCAAGTTACTGACAGAGTGGAACAATTCATAGAAAACTATGAAATATCTTTAGGTCTGCCAAAATATAAGTGTAGTCTTGATGGCTTTTCCGGTAGCACCTGGGACCAGTGAATATGTCAATGTAGGTGATGATGAGGTTGACTATGCTGTAAGGTAAATAGTGAACTGACACCACACTTACTGGCTTTCCTCTTGGGTACAATGGTATCTGACTCCAGAGGTTTACTCTTGCCCACTTTGTTCTCTGCCACCACCTGGAAGACATGTTTGGCCTTCGTCTTCAAGTCCTTGACCTTCAGGCGGGTCTCCTTGGCTCCTGTCTGGGCCACCTCTGTGAACTCTCCACCATCCACAGACATCTTGACCACATGACCTGTGACAGGTGTACCACCGTCATCCTTGGATGGAAGCCAGTCTAGAGTAACTGAGGTCTCAGTGACGTCCTCAAATCTGACTGGTCCAGTGGGGGCTGATGGAGCAGCTGATTGGACAAAGAAATAAAACAGTATCAGTACAGATTCGATGTCATTTGTTAACGGTTCACATGGAACTCTGTCACACCAGTTTTAGTTGGTATTTTGGTACAAAATGTTAGAGAAACAAAAAAAAATTAATTATAAGTAATTTTGTTATATATTGTAATATCAAACTACCATAAGAAAAAAAAAAAAGAAATGATGTCAAAATGCTTTAAGCCCAAGAATGTTAGGCTGTTGACACAAAAACTGATCAAAAGATGAGAAACAAATAAGTCAGATTCTCAACACTGAACTCAATCAACAAAACCACTGGCTTTGGAAAGAAAATAAAAGAAACTGTTATGTGAGTTTAACTCAAACCTCTTGATTATTACTATGAATCACCTTATTTGAAAAAAAAAATGCTAGTTTATTATAAAAATGTCTCAAAACTAAACAAAATAACTTATTAAAGTTTATCAGAATAAGCTTGAAACAAAAGCAGAACAGTATTTTGTAAGTGTGGTATCATGCAAACACATCATACTGTAAATGTTCATGCCACAGACTGGAACAGAGGTGATCAGAAAATTTTCTTTGGCCAGGTCTCTCAGAATTATATACCGCTTTCCAATGTTAGAAAATCATACAATCTGATACAACTTTCAGAAAAGTATTTCAAGTCATCACATTTCACCATTGTGACTGAAAAAGGAGAGGGACAGACAAAAAGAGAGGGAAAAAAAAAACCAAACCAACATGCATTAAATCACAGTGAAAGAAACACTGGGGAGATTAAATAATAAGTTTGATAAATGTAAAATTTGCTTGGCAGAAATGTGGTTCTCCAGATCCATCTCATTCTCTGGGCTGGCTAAACATGATGGCAGGGCTTTGGAATATAGATGGGACCTGTTCCAGAAACACTCAGAAGAGAAGAGGGAGGGGTTGGTGAGGATGCAATGACATTGATAAAACTCAGTTTCAAAGAACAAAAAAAAAATATTTTATTGATCTATATGGACATGAGGAGGACTAGGCTGATTGAAACCATGGGTGGAGACATTTAAATTTCTTTTCTGGTTTGAGGAGTATTCAGTTTCCTTATCCAAGGAGTGGAAGAGAAAGTGCAGGAGTTCTGATCAACATCACAAAAAAACACTAGATCTACTGGTGAAAGACATTGAATGATCACAGATATATTCTAACCAGTCAAGAAAAAAAAAAAAAGATTGGTAACAGGCAGGGAAGCTCTTCAAAGGAGCTACATATTATGTGCTATTGAAGGCGCATACATTTAAGAACGGTAAAGGCGAAAAAGCAGATCTGTTGAAAGATATGATATATATGATACATAACAGATATTTTAGAAAAGAAAAGCTGGTGTGATGCAGCACAAACTACATCTAATTTGAGAAGCCCTACATAGGCTACTACTGGGTTTTGCAGCAGAAGAGGACAGGTATGGAAATGATGCAGTGAACTGGGTAAGCAAATCCAAAGGGCAGGTCATATCTAGAGATACTGGACAGAGCAAAGACAAGAACCTGCTGGTCTGCCTGGTGTGACGGGCTCTCTGGTCTCCAAGGCTTCACTCCTGCCTTCTGAGTTCTCCGCAAAGACACGGAAGACATAATCATTGCCTTCCAGCAGATTCTGGATGCAGTAGCTATGGATATTTGGTTTAACTGTGTCTACTTTGATCCAGGATGTTTTAGTGGTGTCCCTGCGCTCAATGTAGTAACAGGTCAGCTCTAAGCCGCCTGTGCTGGCTGGGGATTTCCAGCGAATTGTGACATCTGTGATGCCTACTTCTTCAATTATGATTGGTCCTTGAGGTGCCTCAGGCACACCTGTGATTAGTGGGGATTAGTCATGTGATTTCAGAATAAGCCACACAATCAATGTAACTAGACCAGAACAGTTTAGCTGTGAAGAGGTGGTTGTAGTTGCTGTTTTTGCTATGGTTTGCCAACAGCAGTGCAATGTTATCTTATTCCAAGTGCCAGTTTCCTGTGATGTATCTAGAAAACAGCTAAATATTTTAACTAAATAGTTATTTCCATATAATAATATATAATCATTAATTTCATGATATATTTTTAGACAGTGAGAATTTTCTGAGAATTATATTGAAAATGGAAAACTTCATTTAATAATTTTGATTACTTCCAAAGTAACCACTGAGACTAGATACATCACTTGTCAGTAAAGTGCGGTTTGTGACTTTTATTGTGGTGCAATGATTAGATACATATAAAATAAAATATAAAAGAAACAAATGACAATAAACTAAACCAAAGAATGTGAAAAGTGTGTTCAACATTATGTCTGCAGTGATCAGAGTTACTTGAGTCCCATTTACCAGGATACTACACATCAAATTATTTCTTTGACTCATTTGTGCTCAATTGTTTCCAGGATGATTATAAAGATGGATATCTTACAAGATAAATGGGACCCAGGTATTACAAAAGAGTTGTGCCAAATACTGATTTAATATAAAAGCATCTGGATTTATGAAAGCATCTGAGTATTAGCTGAAGTGTGGGAGACAACAGTGAACTTGATGTCAAGTCATGTGAGCTGCAACAGTGAATAACTAATTCTCTATACAAGAATTATGGTGCAATAAACTTAAACAAGCTGTGCAGATAATATTGTTCTCTGACAACAAAATGCAGCATATTTGTAAGAACTGCCTCTTGTATAACGTTTGCATAAACTGCTTGGCTGAATATTTCAAACTTTTTCTTGGCAATAGACATGTCAATCCTGCCCTTCTAAATATAGCATTGTGTGATCAAAGTTCCAAGTTTAAAAAGTGGTCGAAAATACATCTACAGAAAAGAGAGACAATTCTGTTGAGCTATCTGTTTATATGGCAGCTTCTGATTGTACATAGTGAGAATATGTCAGACAATATGTAGTTAATATAAGCATTTAAAAAAAAATACATAAACAGATTTTTTCCTTTCATCTACTGAGGCTGAAAGTGTTATTAAAAGACAAAGGTTTATTTGTATACTCACTGAATGGACTCCTTGCTTTGTAGGCTGATTCACTCTCGATGGACTTAGATGCTCCGACAGAGTTCTCAGCAAACACCCTGAAGACGTAGTCCTGGCCCTCTTTCAGACCAGGCACGCAGTGTGTTAGCTGTGCATCGGGCTCCTCAGGCTTGACCTTGGCCACATGTTGCCAGCTTGTCTTCCAGCTCTCCCGTTTCTCTAGGACATAGTGCAAGACTGGAGCACCTCCGTCCACTTTACTGGGACCCCAGGTCAAGGTGATGCTGGTCTTGTTGAAGTCCACCATCTTGAGAGGAGGCTGAGGTGGGCCTGGTTTCTCTGTGAAAGAACAAACAATATCAGTGTAATTCTCTATGAAAACTCACATGCTTGGTAAGAAACCATTTGTTGGGACACAGCTTTATGATAACATTAATTGCATGACTGTAACTATGTTACCATAAGATTTTCAGACTTGTAATCTAACAGCAGCATTCATTGTTGGATGTAAAAAATGGTTTCTACACCTAAAGAAGAAGTCTTCAATAAAAGTTTCTCAAAATATATGTCCTATACGTTATGATGCAATTCATACTCGTTTGTTACTTTATGAGGTAAGTAGATCAGGTATAAATTAGACGTATGAAATACATAAGTTTCACGGATTTCCAGTATATATAATCTGGTGTATGAAGAGATCATAATTTGAGTCCTTGAAGTGTCAACAGTCTGAACTGGTCAAAGATTCACATACTAAACGTTATGTTTGAATCATTTTCCAAAGAACATACATTTTGTATTGCACTTACACATAACTGTCAAATCCTGGACATGATGAAAACCAGTGTAGAAAGTCAGTTTCTATTGATACTTTCAGAGACAATCTAGAACAATATGGGAGGTCACTGACAATGCTACTGCTAAAATTGGGTTTTGTATGCTGACCTGGTGGTTTTTCCAGTTTGATTCTATCAGATTCCAGAGGTTTGCCTTGGCCAATCTTGTTGTTGGCCAGTACACGGAAGGTGTACTCCTTGCCTTCCTTCAAGTCCATCACCTTGTACTTGGTGGCAAAACTGTCCACTTTGCCAATGTCCACCCAGTCCTTGTCACCTTCACGCATCTGGATCTGGTACTTGGTCAGGTCCGAGCCACCGTCATCCTCAGGTGCCAGCCAGTTCAAGGTCACAGACGTTGCAGTGAAGTCAGACATTCTGACTGGTCCCTTAGGTGCTGATGGCGCTTCTATGGAGATGAGACACGAGATGGAATAAGTGGACCACTCACTGTTTCACAGATAAATCAAAGTGACCTTTTTGAATAAAAACACTTATGATATGTTACCTTAGAACTTACAACAAAGAATGAGCAAACACAGGACCCAGTTTCTTGAACTGAGCTTCCCATTACTATACTTCAGAGCAACGGAAAGTTTGAAACTTATGCAAATAATGTCACACACATCCAAAAGTAACAACTGAAATGACATGACTATCTTTAATTCTACATGTCTGAAGGATGGAAATGGCACATGACAGTGACAACATCTAATGTATCTTGTCCTAAGCATTGCTATGGGATAATGGCATATGACAAAGTCAGTTAGAATTGTCCAGTACTGACCAGGTTGTCGGACAGGTCTGATGGTCACTGTGGTCTCCAGGGGTGGACTGACTCCTTCACTGTTCTCAGCCATCACTCGGAAGTAATAGTCGACTCCAGTGGTCAAGTTCTGCACAGTGTAGGAGGTCAGGTTGGGTCCAATCTTCTCCACAGGCACCCAGCCCATGCGTTTGGCATCTCTGCGCTCTATGATGTAAGCGGTGAGAGGCTGGCCTCCATCAGATTTAGGTGCTTTCCATGACAATGTGACAGTGGTGGAGGTGATATCTGAGGTCTCTAATGGCCCTTGTGGTGCACTGGGTGGGCCTGCAGTGGGAGATATGAAAAAGAATGCTGACAGCAGTTCTAATTTGAGGAACTTGTAATAACATGTACAGACATTTTGTTTTGGTAGAGATCAAGACTGCACCACAATGTTCACACCAGTATTCAAATATGTGATATTTTAATTGATCCTCTTTACATTTGCCAATTACTGTGGGCAAACAGTGCAAGATCACTGTCTATCTGACAGCTAGGAAAGAAAAACAGTTGACTCAATCTGAGAAATGGTTCTTGGACAAATATGAAATAGTCTAATTTCACATAAATTTATGTCAGCCCATGACTTGAAATTTCCGCTGCCATTCTCACTCATAATTAGCTAACTTCCAGTAGTACATGAACTCAGACTAGCACATAGAAACTTACCAAATGGATGTTTAGGAGTGACTGGATCAGAGTCCAAGGGAGCCGATCTGCCTACTGGGTTCTCTGCCATCACACGGAAGATGTACTCTTGTCCTTCCTTCAATTTCTGGACACAGTAGCTGGTGATGTCTGGGGCTACGACAGTCAGTGGAGAAAAGGCTGACTTCCAGGACTCACGGTACTCCAGGACATAACCAGTGATAAACTCACCACCATCATCTTCTGATGCTCGCCACGTGAATGTCACTGAGCTACGAGTGATCTCAGTGAATTTGATTGGTCCAACTGGAGGTGAGGGTTTAGCTGTTGGAAGGAGAGGAGGTATTGATCTATTGATCACATTTGTCAAAACAACACACATGACCACTGATTAACATGAAGGGCTGGTTTATTCTACTCCCATAGAAACAATATTTTGTTTATTAAATTTTCTTATCTGAGTCAGTTCAATATTTTTTGTTAGATCATATTAGTAAGTTTGGAAATGACTATCACATCTTATAATAATTATTGGGGGAAGCTGAAAATTGTTAATTTCTTCAACTAAATTTCATGAAGAGAATGAAAGCACTGCAAGTTATGAGTGTTGTGTTGACTTACTGGCTGGTTTCTTTGGCTTGACAGCACTGTCAGTTTCCAGTCTTTGGCCTTGGCCAAGCTTGTTCTCAGCCACCACAGCAAACATGTACTTCTTCTTGTCACTCAAATCCTTGAAGGTGTATGATGTGTCATATGGTCCCACTTTGCCCACTTCCTTCCACTCATCTGACGATTCCTCCCTCATCAGCAGGCGGTAGCCTGTGACCTTGGAGCCTCCATCAGACTTGGGTTTGGTCCATTCAATGGTAACAGAGTCTTTGTTGATGTCCTTGACCTTCATGTCGGAAGGTGAGCCTGGAGTGGCTAAAAAAAAAAAGGAAAAAAACAAGACCGATATAAAGTTACAGATCTTCTATTTGAGACATCTGTTAGTGTATTGCCTAGACATGCCATTTCTCTAGCCGTTACATTCAGAAATGCTACATGATAAACAGCTTGGATTCATTTTGAAAGAATTTTCTTCTCTGGTCCTTCCCCTCAAATCTGATGGTCACATTCATCACCAAACCTCACTGTATTTCTCTCCTAATATTTTATATCAAGAACCTCAAGTGAAAAAATTAACAAGATACAAAAGTCTGACTGTTACTTCTAAAAAAAAAGACAGCTTGTTTGGTTTCTTGTGAAAATTTTGCAACAGAGCTGGAAGTGTAAGTCAAGAGTTTATAAGGTTTATCACTTCAGCTGTCAGTTGCCTCACATGACTGATGGTGACGACTGTCTTAGTGAGGACAGCTGTTGTACTGACCTAGTGGTTTCTGAGGTTTGACAGTTTCCAGTGACTCCAGTGGCTGACTCTCTCCCTCATCATTAACAGCTGTCACTCGGAACATGTACTCATTGCCCTCAAGCAGTTTGTCCACTTTGAAGGATGTGGCATCACCAGGGGCGGAGCCAGCCTTCATCCAGGTTGTGCGGCGCATGTCCTTATACTCCACAATGTACTCCTTGACAGGCAGTCCGCCATCACTGCTGGGAGGTTTCCATGTCAAGTTCACTGAGGTCTCTTTCAGATCTGCAAACTCTATTGGGCCCACAGGCTTGCTGGGTTTGTCTGAAAATAATATGACACACAAATTTCTGAGACAGTGAAACCAATATGAACAAACAAGCTAAAATTAAAGCAGAATTTCTTTAGCTGTTACTATCAAAGAATAATGACATCAGGTGATGACATATAAAAAAAATATCCACATCAGCATAAGCAAGTCTGCAACAGCATTCACAAACCTGAGCAAGATCTGCAACTTCAAACTGATCTCAATAAAAACAATGCTCAGAATATTCACTTCAATTTGAATTTTTTCATTACAGCTACCAAGGTTTAGGATCCAGGTTAATCTTTTATCAGATTTTTATAAATTTTATCAATTTTTTTATCAATGAAATAAGTGGAATAAACAAAAAATATGCCCACTAAATGCCATGAAACAAGTGTCTAAATCTTTGTATATAGCTCATCTCCCTGTGTCCCAGTACTGGTAAGGTAAGTTTGTTATATAGTTTGGAAAGTTTGGTAAGGTATGTTTGACCAAATAGCCTGAATCTTAAACTTTCTACTAATGTCTACAAGGCTGACTTACCAAATTTACTCTTGGGCTTGACAGTGGCATCAGTAACCAGAGGTTCACTGTTGCCATGCTTGTTTTCTGCCGAGACTCTGAAGAAATAGTCAGATCCTTCCAGCAGGTTCTGGACCTTGTAAGATGTTTTGTTGGGGCCAACTTTCTCCACACGTGTCCAGGTGGGTCTGGTGGCTTCTTTCTTCTCAATAAGGAAGCCAGTCAGAGGAGATCCTCCGTCATCTGTTGGTGGCTTCCACTCCAGGGTCAGGGATGTTTTCTCAACATCTTTGGCTACTAGAGGTCCAACTGGGGTACTGGGTTTACCTGTGACAGGTAAACAGATAAAAATACAAACATCCTACGCAACGGAATGAATAAAATTACAGTAAAGTTGAGCAATTTTGATGATATACTTATGACTTTCAAATGTACAATCCATAACATGATTTCTCTGATGGATTGAGTTATGTAGAAAAGATGCTGCAATGTCATCCTGTTTGTTAATCCTTTCCTCTTGTTTGATCCTATTGTCACCAGTGTAAACCACAAGAAGCTTCACTCTGGACATAGCTTAGCTTTAAATAGCTCAAAATGATGAAATTTATTTTCATATTCCCGCTACAATTTTCAGGAGAAAACAATATTTTCACTTTCAGATTCCACTCCAGCATGCAGATTTTTTGACAGAGAAAGACGGATGGGGTTTACATTGTTCTCTAAAATTTTAAGAGAAGATCCTTAGTGTGAGATTTACCTTCAGGTTTCTGTGGTTTGACACCCTTGCTGGTCTCACAAGCTTCTCCATATCCCACTTTGTTCTTGGCTGAGACAGCAAACAGGTAAGACTTGCTGTCCTTCAGACCTGTCACTTTGTATGTGGTGTCGTAGCTGGGGATCTCATCCACCTTCACCCATTCCTCACCATCCTCCTCACATCTCTCAACCTTGTAACCTGTCACCTTTGACCCACCATCTTCCAGTGGGGCTTTCCAGTCCAAGGTGACAAAGTTGGGTCCAATCTTGCCAGTCTTCAGACTTGTTGGAGGACCAGGTGGTTCTGGATGATGTCAAATAATAAAACAGATTTGACAAATAATTGGGAATCATGACATTCACTTATCAAATTTCATTGTGTTGTCTAGAATTTCATCATAAATGGACAAAAAATGACAAGAGTGAAGATATAAAAACCAGCCATACAATAAAAGGGACAGTTTTGATGTGATGATAATTTGGGAATCTTGGAGTGACTAGGTTTCTGAGTTCAGTTCCTATTGACACAATGCTTAACATTTTCTTGCTAATACTAGTCTATTCTCACCTAGATCTATATGAGATGCGACACAATAAAATCAGGCGCTCATCAAATTTTGAGCATAAGGAGTTATTGATATCACTGTGAAGATTACTCATTTCCCTCTCTGTGTGTGAACAAATCTTTGTTCTACCTTACGTGGAAGTAGGGACATGGGCAATCAAAGACAGTGGGGGTGACCTGTTATTGCAACTGAATTTAGAGAGAAAATGGCCAATCACTTTTGTTGACCCTTCTGTATCCTTATTATCCTACATTTGAGGCCTTTACTCAATCCGTTTCATCAAATTTAGCTCTGAAAAAAATATTTAGATTGATATACAAGGGTTTTGTGAAGAAAACAAAATGATGTTAAAAATTCATTCACTGTTGAAAACCGTGGTTTCTCCAGTCCCCTGCATTTGACGAGCGCCTGATTTCATTGTGTCGCATCTCATATTACCTTTGACTGTTTTGAATATGCTTACATATACTGGCATAGAATTACAATTTTATTTTCACTAATTGCATATCTTTACATTTAGCCAGAAGTACATTCATTGTCATAGACAATATTCACCTCGACATTTACAGATAACAGTTGTCATAATTTTGACAATCTCAAAAGAGCAACAACACATTCATCTAGTCCACTATGTGATTAACTAGTTCACTGTACAAGTCTCACCAATTTTCTTCTCAGGTTTGACTGTTTCTTTGGCTTCAAGAGCAGGACCTTGACCTGCAACATTGACGGCCATAACCCGGAAGTG